>WMED01014238.1:0-14098 GCA_019650415.1 Pipa parva | reverse complement strand
AACAGTGCCAAACAGACAGCAAATAACTGTTGGTGCCTAAACTGTTCCTTTAAATGATTTAAAACACGATTATTTCCATTTCGTTACTATAATAATATTGTAATATTAGTGTTTTGGAAATAATTAGTTTAAAGTGTAAGTAAAGTTATTGATCAAACTATACATATATTTTATATTTATAATGTATAAACATAAACTTAAACATTGAAAAGCAAAAATGATTTTGGGTTTTTGAGTTCTCACCTCTTAATCAAGCAGCCCTGTTCATGCAGCAGATCTATGTACAGGCAATTCCTGTGTAGTGCCAAGATACCCCACCCCCCCTACTGATGTCACACAGTGATTCATTGGGCTCCTGCATGTAAGGGAATCTGGGACAGATAGTGTAATGTTTTATTATAAGGAATATACAAAAAGGCTATAGACATTGAAAGGGTGTTGTATGTGGGGAGAGGTATTTTGCCCCAATTATGCAGACATACTGCTATAGTTCAGGTCAGATTTTATGTCTCCCCAGCTACAGGTTAGAGCCTGCTGGTAGAGCAAAAGGCAGCTGGGAGAGCCAGTTGAGAGTGGAGTTGGAAGTCAGGAAGTGATTTCTTTGGCAGAGGCTGAAGATTGTTGTGAGAGAAAAACTGTGACTAATGGTGAAAGTCTCTCCTAAACTACTTGGTTTTGCAGCCCTGTGAAACCCCAAGGAAACAACCCAGGAGAAGGGAAGGTTTTCTGCATTGTTAACAAATCTGTATGGGGTGAAGTTATCTGTGTTTTTTAACCAAGCAATTTTATGTGGAAAACTGTTATTTGTGAAGTGACTGTTATTTTGCCAAAGAAAGTTAAGTTTGTTTTCTGTTAATAAATATTTGAATGCAAAGGAAACTTACTGTTTGTGAGATGTTAAACCCTAAAGATTGCTCCAACACTTAAGTGATTTCCTACAACATATACACACTTATAAAGAAGTACATATGCTTAATTACTCCTGAATTTTGCCCACTTCCTGAAGAAGTGGGCAACAGCAGCACATAAAATGCATTGAGGTGTATTTTACTGATTGACTGACATGTTAAAAATGATTGTTTTCTTTCTGAGTATGCCTATAGCATTTTCATATTTGTTTACTTTTGTGAGCTACTTTTGTTTCAGTGAAGAAATCAAGTATGTTGTGTGGAATGAAGAAAGAGGTTCCAGGGTTGGAGAGGCCAGAGTGATCAAAATATATATAACCAAGAGACTTTGTTCATACCTTATTGATATATATTTTGATTGAAGAATTTGGATTCAATATTTATATAGATATATACATATAAAAACAAAATATATAACAAAAAATAGTCCTTCATACTTCTTCACTTTTAACTAAATGTACAAATTCCTTAGAATTGCCCCCCAAAAATCACTTATTTATAGTATTTATATTTATAGTATACCTAGTTTCCATCATTGGGCTTGGTGATAAACTTGAGAAATAAGGGACGAGCAAATTGTCTGGAGGGTTTGATGTAATTTTCAAATTTTACAGTTTTGTTTAACAAAGGGTCAGTACTCCAATTTATTATACTTCAACCCTTGGACTGCTTATTGTCATCACAAACTGAGGAATTTGTAAGAAAGCTGAAGGACATCATATTACACATACTTTCTGTGCTGAAATTATAATAGGTTTTATGAGACAGCTGTCAGACGGCTTGCAACACCAGCTTGCAGGTTCACATCTGGTTGCTGGTATGACTGTGTCAGCTCTTATAGGCCTCCCCACAGGTAATGCTGGTCACATGGAGGTGGGATATTTAAAAGACTGATTGCATTTAAGCTGGCATTTAACCTTTGTTTTCAAGTGAAGTCTCCAGCATTCAGCTGGTTCTCCATTTCTGCTATCCACTGTTTCCTTATATCCTCAGTTCATATTCAGTTTAAGTCCTGCAATCAAGCAGTACCTTTGCCAGCCCCTCCTTAGGATCCACACCCTCATATTAACTCCACACCTAATATACCTTGGAGTATCAGCAAGCTCAGGACCCTTGGTCCAAAGCCATAGTGCAATTTTCACTGTTCATTTGGTTCTCTTGCTCTCTCAATGCCTAAAAAATACATATAATGTACTACTATATGATGTTTAATAGTGATTGAAAGGTTTAGTCTCAAGACCAAGGTATCAAGCAAAATTACACAACTGATATCTCTGGAAACTGGAGCAGACACGATTAACATGACAAACTGGTTCAGTCAGCATGGTAGTCTGGCTGCTAATCAAAATGGGCCTCCCAGGAAGATGATATTTTAAAATATGGCTATTAGCCAGTCATGCATCATAAGAGCTGGCAACTACATCAAAATCAGCTCATGAACAACTAACAGAAATGTCCTTTCATTAATCTATCTAAATACAGCATTTAATGTTTTGTTTCTTTCAAGGAACTTAATATATTACACATATTCATTATCAGATAACTATTGCTAAAACATGAAAGTAAAAACATCTCTGCAACTTAACATATATAGAATAAAATACAGTAAAAAAAGAATCAAACTAAATGTTATTATAGGTTCCTTTGCAGTAGACTATTTGAGTGCAAAGATAATCATTTTAATGTTTATTTGCATATATTAAGGACAGAACCCACTTTTCCTCTAAGCCATTTATCAGGAGTTGATGTCAAATCAACTGTGACCTTGTGAAGATCAAAAAATGTTAAGCTTTCAGGTAAAGTTATACAGTAATGTCAATCACAATGAAAAATCTGGAAAGAGTTATAACAAATTAAATAAGGTAAAAAAAAACTTCTCATCTTCAATAATAAAATACATCAACAATCTTCACTTTGATATCAGGATAATGTTTTCTAAGTTTTCAACATAACTGACTGATTAGTAAATTGCCATTGGAATATTTAGTAGCAAATGTAGGTGTTCCTGGGCGTTTAAGCAAAATATTTTCATCCCTTTTATAGGTTTTAGCTGATCAACAACCCACAATTTACCCTAAAAGGGTAAAACGATTAAATGGTATTTATGCTAGGGCCTGAATCAACACACTGAATGTCACCTAGTTCTAACTGGGCAATTTTAATGCAAATCATTTTGTGTGAAAATTACGTATATGTACTATTCAAAGCTTCTAGTTACACAGGAAGCCTAGTACATAGATCGTAATTATCAATATATAAAATACAGCTTTGTCTTTATTACCATTTTTGGTTATTTCTTTTGGCAAAATCAATAATGAAAAAAGAAAGTGAAAAAACTACAGTAAAGTATGAAAATTAAATGTAAACAAAATGGGAATTGTAAAAGAAGTGAACAAAACTGGTTGTAAATGGCATTTTTTCTTATAGTGTGACATTTCTTGAGTTCATAAGAACCAAGTTCAAATATTAAGTATTGAGAATGTCACTGAAGTAAATGCACAACTTGTACATGCTAGAGAAACACAGTGTGCACAGGGATTGCCAGAAGATACTACTTAGAGAAGGTCAAGTCACACCAGAGGTGTTTGTAACTTGTTTTTTTTAATAAATGCTTTAATTTTCAAGATAGTCTGTAGATTTACTTCATGTTGTCAGAATAAACCTATTGCTTATAAATAATAATTATCTATAGGTATGTAAACAGTTCAACAAGCAAAGCAGTACCCATGCTGTTAAGGAATATTATCATAAAAAAAAATTTCTGTTTGGGCCTTTAAACACTGTATACTGTTACTATACAAAGTAGATTTGCATACAAATTTTTTGGAAGATAATATCCGTTTAATGAACATGGCATCTCATAGTTACATGAATAAAAAAATACCTGGACTCTTGGACATATAGGCCCTTATTCACCAATGTGCGAAGTGAGCCGCGATGTGTTCGACTCACTTCGCACATTGTGTTATGCGCATACTGATGTCCTGTGCGCGGACATCAGCATGCGCATTAAAGGGATTCCCCTCCCGGCGAGAACACTCGAGTCTCCTCGCCGGGAGGGGAATCCCTTTAATGCGCATGCTGATGTCCGCGCACAGGACATCAGTATGCGCATAATACAATGTGCGAAGTGAATCGAACACATCGCGGTTCACTTCGCACATTGGTGAATAAGGGCCATAGTATAAGTCCAAGTATGTAGTAAGTATGGTATCCTATAGCCCACTTATTATATTTATATCTAGAAAGCAATGGTTCCTGTAATACTTTGCAAGTATCCATCAGTAACAAATACCTTAGCTATTAATATTTACTTCAGATACTCACATATTTGGTCATAATCATATTTTCTAATACCATACTACTGTATATCTTTGATAGTACACATACCAGCATTCCTAATCTGTGGATAGGAATAGCACTTTGTTGAAAAGATTCCTATATTGACATTACTAATGGTGCTTCCTTGTATATCATGAAGTAAAGTGCATTATTTTTTATGATTTGGAAGCCAATGAAGCATTAAGATATAGCAGGACTGATTTATGCTGGTCCATTTAACATTATCTTTATATTGAGTTCACAATCACAGATTAAAGTGGTATTTGTGTTTTCCACTTAGGGACTATATAATGAGTTATATTTTGTTATTTGTTTGGAATTTGGCATTACTGCTTTGTAGTACTCTTAGGTAAGAAAAGTCAAGTTATTGACTTAACAGCTGTTTCAATGTTATGTCACACACTAATTGAAGTTCCCCTATTTTGACTATATATTATTATTTCCCCATTCCAAATTTTCATGTGCAATTATCTCATGGGATCAACTTGACATCTTGGGGGATAAACTCTAAAAGCCGAGATCGGTCTTTCAACTTTAATAACTTTTGCCCTTACTGTCAATAAGGAATTAGTATGTCATTTGCAAAACCTCAAAACAATGTGTCAAGTGCTTAAATTATTTTGAGTAACACTTACTCTGATATTTTAGTATTATTTTTTTCCAGTAAATGTCAATGTATTTACTAAGACAAACTTAGGAAAGAATGCATTAGTTAAGGCATTAATGCAAAAAATGCCAATTTCTCAGTATGAAGATACTGAATAATTTTACATCTTTACTAGCAAAACACATTAATTAATGTTGTCCTGTATGCACTGCTTGTATACTACATTAGCACTATTTTTTCAGTTGATGCATGCAATATTGGTCTGATTTATGCCAGTACCAGAAATGTAATAAGAGATGACTAGAAAGGGGGTGGAAATATGCCACACATATAACTACATAGTCAGCATAAATCACCCAAAACATGCTAAAATTGCCTCAATACTTTTTAATACCACAGCAACCAATCAGCAGATAGCAATCAATGCTATAAAGAAATAAGAATAAAGCCAGCCATTAATTGGTTGTTATAGTCAGTCTTTATGCTTCTTGATACATTACCCCCTTTGTACTATCACCTTTAGTGGTCAAGACAGGTATATAATATATATAATAGTAACCTGTTATTCCTTCCAAATGTCCTCTGCCTTAAGCCTATAACTTAGTACAGTGATGCCCAACCTATAGCCCGCGGGACATATCTGGCCTGCGACGCGGTGCTATCTGGCCTGCAGCCTGAATTCTGAAGTCTGAATTGTTGCATATAAGTGTGAATTCTTCAGCTAAAGACAGTCACAATAGACTGTTACTGTCGCAGTCGCATCTTTATAATGAGAATATTAACACAGTTGTGATTTTACTGTACTATGGAAAATTGTCGCAGCTGTAACTTTAAATTTTGTTGCGGTCACAACATTGAAGAGACCCGTGACACGCGTGTCGCATTTATATGGCCCCCAGGCTGAAAAAGGTTGGACATCACTGCCTTAGTGGTTATCCACAAATCAGTTTCTGAATAGATTTGTTAGTTTAGGGAAAATACATTTCTATGATAAACAAGTAACAGTGTGCTAGCTGTCCTTCAATTCAAAAACAAATGAGTTTCAATTCTAAACAAACTATACATTGTTATACTTTTAGCAGCAGCAGTATATCCAAAATCAAAAACACTTACATTACATTTACTCCACTGTAACAGGCAGCCCTGGCAAGCCACGAACGGGAAATGACAGTGCCAGACACAGCAATAACTACAAAATAAAGCAATGAAAAAACAAAAAGAGGAAGGAGAAGTAACAAAGAGCTCACATAAGAATCTGAATATATTACTCTGCATCTGGAAGAAATGCAGTCTGCTCTAAAATGTAACATCAACTTGCAATGGATCTAAGAATAATTCAGCAATAGATAGAATACCCAGAGTATTTAGAATCACATCCTGTAAGTTATTTTATAATGTTTTATACTCCCACAGAATCTTATATTTATCATGTAGAAAATGTACATGGCATACTGTGGTATAAAATACCACTCTGATGATCTCATTCCCTATGACTAGCAGGAAAAGAAAAAAAAACAAGATCTTCATCAGTTCTGGATTTAGGATCCCCCAAGGGCCTTCAACACTGATCGCAAAATAAATGGAGGTCTACAGGGCAGGACTGAGGGGAGCGGGCTAGGACTATTCCTGATGTGCCCCATTTGCTCCAGATGCCCCAGCAGCCATCTGGGGGGCACCTGCCTTCTTTTCCCCTCCTCCAGATGCCCATGACCCTGGTTTTGCCTGGATGAAGGCAGTTAAAATAGCCATTTTTACAAAATAAATTCAGGGTAGACTTACTCTTTATATCTGGAGATGAGCTTATGATCCAGGTATATCTCTGGACTTCATCATGTGAACTTTGACTAGCTGGTAATATAATATTATTGTTGTAGGCTACATAATTGTTTATATTACCAATAAGCACAAAGAATAGCATTGAAAACCATCATAGAATATTTGACTACATAGTCAATACCAGGACAGAAACGTACATAGGTAACATTTAAAAAAAGCAAAGACTCAATTAATAGGTAACTGCTTCTGAAATTGGCTAATGCAGTGTTTCCCAAACTTTTTTTTCCATGGCCCGGTTATTTTTGTGCTTATCCTTCGTGACCCGGCATTTAATTTTAGTGGGTCATGAAGGATAAGCACAAAAATAACCAAGTCACGAGAGCGCCGCTCATGAATATTCATGAGCGGTGCTGTGTGTGATGGTAAGGGACTTCGCGCATGGCACCGCTCATTAATATTCATGAGCCGGCTACTTCATGATGCTACACGCATTGTACGCCCTAGTTTTAAGGCATACAATGCGTGTAGCATCATGAAGTAGCCGGCTCATGAATATTCATAAGCGGTGCCGTGCGTGAAGTCCCTTACCTTCGCGCACGGCACCGCTCATGAATATTAATAAGCGGCGCTCTCATGACCCGGCATTTTATTTTCATGGCCCGGTACCGGGTCGTGACCCGGCATTTGAGAAACACTGGGCTAATGTAATATATACATACATACATAATGTAAATACTAGCAGTGTGTGTTACATTTGCTTGCTGCACTTACCGTATGTGTTACGTTTTGATTTCAGTTCTTGGACAGTAGAGTAGTCATTTTGGTCAAGTAACATTGAGCCAAATTGTTTTGCTAACAGAATGCCAAAATATGACATTTCATTCCTTAAATCATTAGATAAGTTCATGTCTCCACAACTGCACTGTTATCTAACATTTGTGACAACTGGTTTGCATTTTACATTGTGCTCTGAAACAAAATGCATTTTTCTCTCCCAAAGGAATATTTTACATTCACCAAAGAAGTAATTTCCCTTTAAATATTTTGTCTTTTACCAGGCCTTTTAATACAAGGCAACCAGGATAAGGCAACAGTAACCACAAAGAAAATGATTTATCAGATTGTTACCTCTAAAAATATGATATAATAAGTTTTTTGCCACTTAACGAACTGAAACATTGACTTAAATCAGCCCATGACCTAAGTAATAGTTTTTAAATAATATTCTATGTTTTGCTTTCTTACACAGATACTTGTTAGTACAAACACATATATGAAAGCATAAAAAATAATTTCAGACACACTCCTCTACTATATACAGTATATATATGTTATATACAGTAGTTTTCCAGTAATAACATTTTTTATCTTGGCAGAACTATATTACATGGCAGATTCTCAAGAAGAGCACAAAAATAATAAGTAGAAATATTAATGACCAATGATTATATATGTTTAAAAAAATGGATATGTCAGAAATGCCATGTATTAGATTCATGTTCTTTTTTTCTTATACTTTTATATATTTGCCTGTTTTGATATATATAAAAAATTATAGGATTTCTTGCAATTGTCTGATGCCAAAATAAAAGTATCCTGCATAACCTCAGAAGCCTTAATAATTACTACTGCATTTTCCTAATAATATGTATGTATGTATATTTTTATTTATATAATGTCATTAGATTAGGCAGTGCTGTACAATCCAACAATTCAATTAGAATACATACAAGGGAAAAGTACTTAATAGAAAACAAATGAAGTAAATTACAAGAATATAATCAAGAAGATACATCACTCTAAGTGACAGGCCATGATAGAAACAAAAGGATGGAGGTTCTTGCCCCATAGAGCTTATAATCTAAATAGGAGGAAAACTTATATAAACAGGATGGTAACAAGTGCAGTAGCATGAAGTGTCAGTTCATTAGCCTATAGGTGCCAATTAAAAAAGAAACTATATACAAAATAGAATAAGTAGTTGCTTAAAGATAAAATATAGACATGAAAACCAATGCTAATTCTCCAAGAGGTAAGATTTAAATTTAGTTTTGAAGATATTGATGGATTGCTGGAGCAGACAGAAGTTAGGAGAGAAACTGTCCCTTCTGGGGAGAGAGGGAGATAATTGTAGCAGCAGAATTTAGAATAGATTGGAATGGGGAAAGGTGGGAAGCTGGAAGGCCAGTTAGAAGGGCACTGCAATAGTCCAAGTGGGATAATATGAAGGCAGCATGAAGTATTAGCAGTGTCCTGATAGAGAAATGGATGGATCTTGGCAAAGTTACAAAGGAAAAGTCAACAGTTTTTAGCAATGGTAGCAATGTGCTTAGAGAAGGAAAGAGCAAAGACAAGAGTCACCCCAAGACAACGTGCAGAAGTAACAGGGTTTTTGATCATATCATCAACTGAAATGGAAAAGGTGGGAGTAGGACCAGGTTTAAGTGGGAAAATAATCAGTTCTGTTGTATTAAGATTTAGTTTGAGATAGCGCTGTGACATCCAAGAGCAGATAGCCAGGAGACACTTACAGATTTTAGTCTTGATTTTAGGTGTTGGCACAGGAAGTGGATAAGTAAATTTGGGTGTCTGCATATAGATGGAATTTTAGACCAAATGTGCTGATGACATCACCCAGGGAAAGTGTGTAAAGGGAGAACAGGATGGGACCAAGACAGAGACTTGAGGCACCCCCACACTAAGTGGAAAAGGAGAAAAAGTGTCATTAGCTCGGGAGACAAAGAAGAAGCAATCAGAAAGGTAAGAGGTCAGCCAAGATGCAGCTTGATTACGGACAACAAATGCATGGAGAATCTGAGTGATCAGCAGTATCAAAAGCAGATAATAGGTTCAGAAGGATAAGAATAGAAAAGTGTCCCTTATCTTTCGTAATCTGGAGATCGTTTGCAAGTTTGCACAGAGCAGTCTCTATAGAGTTCCCTGGCAAAAAAAAAGGTTGCAAAGAATCCAAGAAATGATAGGCATGCTAATAATTAGTAAGGCTGGTGAATACTAGACGTTCCAGGAGTTTGGAAGCTATAGGCAAGAGAGAGAGAGATACTACGGTAGTTAGAGAGGCACTGAGGGTCTAGTGTAGCATTTAACAGGTGTGATAGGGCTGGTACAAGGGCAGAAGAGAAGCAGAAGAGTTTGATAAATCCTTTTTAGGTAGGTCAGTTGCCATTAATAATTCTAATAGAAGCCTACATAAAAAAATGGATAGAATACAAACTGAATAAACATCTGACTGTATGGATAATTTCAGAGTTAATAATTCAATGGTACCATAACCATAGATTGCAAGTACACTGACTGGGTATGTAGTTACAAATACAAGTTCATTTTAGCCTGAATGCTATAAGGAGAACACAAATATTATTAATACAGGAAAATTTATAAAGCATCAGTAAATGCATATTGGCCATTTTGATTCAATTTGATTCATTTTTGATTTAATTTCTTTTCCCTTTTTTTTTTTAAAAATGGGATTGTTTATTAAAACACAAATAAAAAATTTGATTAGAAATGAATCAAAATGAAATGAAGAAACATCTAAAATCACATTTAACTATTAGTTATCGCTGCAATAATCCTTATTGCAACAGTAAATAAGTCCAAATAGTCGCATAGAGATATAAATTCACATCTATTCGTCACTTCATTCACATCTATTCGTCACTTCCCCATCTTCACTTATTGACTAAACTCAGCAAAGTGGCGAATATGCAACCAATTTGGGCAACTACGATAGTCACAGTCTTACAGAGCACTTCATATCACTTTGTGTGCGTGTGCACAGGTACTTCTACTATTGACTAAGCTGTGGAGAGTGTCAAAGGAGCGAATGCAACTAGGTGTACTGCACCGAATTCACTTGTTTGACTTCACCACTTCAAACTGGTGAATTGGGAGGTTAATAGCAGGGCTCCAGTGAAAGGTGACTATTCATTTAAAAGTGACAATGGCGAACGAGATTAAGTGACAACATGACCTAGGGACAAGGTGACATAGAAATATATAACAGAATATTCACACAATACAGTTAGTGGGACAGTGTGAGACTGACGTCCCTGCCCTTCTTTGGTGGAATTCGCCTCACTCTGCATGACTTCTCATCCTACTGCTATTCTCCTGACTACGCATCTGACAGCGAACACCTCTGACTGCCTGTTTGACAAGTCTATTCTCGACTTAGTCAATACTGCGAATAATTTGGAGATTCAACTAGAATTTTAGCAAGATGAAGTCTACAGTTGAATTCACACAATAGTCAATAAGGCCCTTAAAGTTCACCTGTCACTTCAAAACTCTAATACTAAATTAGGTTCTACTACTGAAATAAATGTTTTTGTAAATATAGGTTTTTAAAAAATGTAAAAATACAGTGTTTCTCTCTGTCATCTTCTCTGTCAGCCTGCAGGTTAAGTGATGATTGACATTATAGCTCCTCCAGTCAGATCTCTGCTAGATTGTGATTCAAGGGATCTGACTGGAGAAGCTGTAATGTCAATCATCCTTTTAGCTCTGCCCAAACCAGAATCAGAAAGAAAAGTCGGGCTGACAGGAAAGATGACAGAGAGAAACGCTGTATAAAGGTACATTTTTTTAAATACATATATATTTACAAAAACGTTTATTTCATTAGTACAGCGGTTCTCAATCTTTTCTCAACCGTGACCCGAGGCTGTGACGTCACAGACTGACGTTTTGCCCGAACGTCATCACATACACGCGTCAGATGGTGACGTTTGGGTGCGACGTCATCACATACACGCGTCACATGGTGACGTTTTGGGCCGACGTCATCTCGCAGGAACCCTCTGGGGTCGCGACCCACAGGTTGAGAAACGCTGCATTAGTAGAACCTAAATTAGTATTAGTTTTGAGGTGACAGGTGCAATTTAATCGTTAAATGCTTTACTTAGCAATACAGCAATAGCTGCAGCTATCTCTGTACCACTAAGCTCCCCTACAGTGAGGGGATCCATAAGACCCACACAGCCTGAAAACATCACCCTTCTATCCACCCCAACATCACCTTCACATAGCGTTACAACTCTATAACCAGCATGTAAGCTGTTAATTTTAATAAAACACAGTTCTTTCCATAGTGCTTCTGTAATAGTAATGATATGGAAATAATCTGTTTTATTTAAATTAACCCTATCTAGTGGAGGTCCCTAGTATGCACAAACTTCCCATCCCCTAACATCACCCCACAGTTAGCACAGGGCTTAGTGGAGGGATTGGTACTGCTGGGAGTGGTTCCTAAAGAGTCACTCCCCTTCCCCCTATACCCTGTCCCTTTGGTGTAGAGGGGCATGTTTAAGTAAAATGAAGGGGTCCCTGGCACTCCTAGCCCCCCAACCTCCCCCATAGCTAGTTAGGGTGGGAGGGATTGTTACCGCTAAAACAAATGGCAAATAGTTTTTTTGTGTTGCTGTTTTAGATTTTTATGGTTGCTTTTTCTCAACTTTTATTTGTGATATATTTTTAGATTTTAATTGTGGATTTTGATTTATTGTGCTTTTATTTGCTGAATTACTTGTTTGATTACAAATTCTTGTGGGGATTGTTGTTTGTATTTTTTTTTCAGGAGGGACCTGAACTCCACTAGCTAGTGGGTGCCAGTCCTACCTCAGGCCTCTCTCCCCATGGTTAGGTAGGGGATGAGGTACTTAGGTAGAAACATTGTTAAGTTAGGGCCCCCAACCCCATAGCAGTGAATGGGGTTTGGTTCTATGAAAGGATCAGCAATTGGCCCCCTCCAGGTGAGGGACTTCTGCCTCCCCTTTGCTTAAGTTTGGGGGGGTTAATCCTGACCCCCTTTGGTGAGGGTAATGCCCCTCTACCCAACTTGGCCACCATCTGGTAGCAATACCCCCCCATCCCACATAGAGGTAGGTGGGAGTGGGGGAGAAAGGGGACCTAGTGACACAAACTTTGTTAGTTAAGCTCCCCTACCCCACAAGGACATCAAGTTAGCGGGAAGAGGAGTGGCTCCTAGTGGTAGAATTCCCTTCAACCTGCCTAGCGCTGGGGGCAGAAGGGGTCCCAGGGGCTCCTTCATTTTGTATAAACATGCCCCCCTACCCCAAAGGGACAGTGGGGTAGTAAGGAGGGAAGTGGCTCCCAGGAATCCACTCCCACCTTAGCTAGCACTTCAGTTTAGCATAGGACTAAATGGTTTTCACCAGGTCTAGTGAGACGAATAAATATGATCAATAAGTTTTCACTTAGATGAGCAGGAAAAGTTTATTAAATAGTAATCAATATTGATTATTCAGTGTTTTAGTAATATCGCTCAAAATAGGCGCTATAGGAAGAAAATAGTGATACTTTTTTATAACTTGTTAAAGTGATAGAAAAAAGGAAAACGCAGGGGGAAATTCATTTTTATCCTCTTTTTCACCATTTTGACATCTATAAATATCCTTCATTAAGTGTAAGAACAAGACTAGCTATAAAATAACATTTTGCCATTATAATCACCTTTGCCTTGAATGAATTAGTTGTGACATTGTCAAGTTACATTGAAACTGAATTAAAGGTATCTTTTAAAGATGACCTCTGAAATATCAAATCTAATTTGGCAGCACAGTAAATGTCTGTTGTTTGACTAAAATTATTTGTATTTACCCAATACAACTTTTCATGCTAAAATTAGACTTTAAAATTTTACCATGGGAATTTCAATCTAAGAAACACACATGGAATTTCAGAAATGTTGTCTTAAAGCAATATTTAAATAGAGCCCCCTTGCAGCCCAGTTATGCTTTTGACTGTTTATGAGGATACTGGGAGTTTCAGCTCAGAACAACTAAAGTTTAACATCCAATGTACCGAGGAAACTACAACAGACATTACCAAAGGCTTCTGGACAGGACTCATTTTCAAGAATGGGAAATATGGTTTGCAAATATAGGATTTCTTAAAGACATTAAAAAAAAATCATATTTTCAAATTTCTTATTTCACATTACATGTCTCTTCACAGCCATGCAGAGATTTTTAATTCATCTAGTAGCTTAAAGTAAAAGTGATAAAACAAATGCTGAAATATGGGATTGTATTGCCTGAAATAGTCTTTAAATTTAGAAGAAAAAAAATACCACACAGGAAATAGTTAATGAACATCATACAAGGGTAGTGACATCACCACACATTTAGAACTAAATAATCCAATAATCAAGTAATCACTACTTACCAAAACATTGGCACTGTATCAGTATCTACTAACACTGCATACCTCTGTGTCACATGTTACATCAGTTTATTTGTACATTATATATTTTCATTTATCTACTGATATCTCTTTCTTAATTTCCTCGTCATTATCAAATAAATATTTCTATATGAAATGTCTCCAAAGTCCATTTATCACAAAGGCACAGGGCAAACTCTGCCTCAAATATTTTGTCAATATTCTATTTCTAGGATTATGCAATTAGTAAGCCACATTTGAA
>WMED01014237.1:0-14099 GCA_019650415.1 Pipa parva | reverse complement strand
ACTGGATACCCGTTTATTGGGAAAGAATTACAGCAGCAAGTGAGTGAATCCCTACACACTGTAAACATCACCATCATCAGATGGTTGAGTCTGTTTATATGGAAGATGAACACTGTATGCTTGGCCAACCCAAATCTGCATTTATAGCATACCTCATTTCAGATACCGACCTAAACCCCCCTACCCAATGCAAGGTATATGTAGAACACTGGTGGGCAATTAATTTTCCCATGAGGCCACATGACAAACTGGAATGGTGTTAGAGGGCCATAGTAATATACTTAACCTGCAGGCACTTATGGCAATTGGCCACGCCCCCCCCCATTTTCTCAAGCTCATGTGGGCCAATAAGAAATAGTTAGATTGCCAGATGTGGTCCGCGGGTCATACAATGTCCAGGTCTGATGTAGAAGTACCACACCACAGGTGTTCTGCAATCCACTTTATCACGCAATGGACTAGTTAACAGGATGGGGTTGTCATAATTTAATAGCATGTAATGGGGTCAGAGAAAATTACTTACTGTTGTGTTTTTTCATATTATCTGTAATATAAAAACAATTTGTCACTTTTTTCAGATAAAGAGATTCATTCATGATATATTGAAAGTGCATCCATTCTGCCAACAATACCAATTACAATCTCATAGAATATTAGGCAAAAATCTCCCACTTAGATTGGCTGAAAAAGTAAATAAGGTTAATTTAATCAGCTTAATAATCTTTTTTCCCTGTAAAAATTATGTTCATAATTATCTATTAATTTGTGATGAAAAGAAATGTATATTATCTAAATGGAGTATGCCAAGTGCACCTGTCACCTCAAAACACTAATACTAATTTAGGTTCTACTAATGAAGTAAACATTTTGTAAATATATTTGTATTAAAAAAATGTACAGCATTTTCACTCTGTCATTTTCCCTGTCAACCTGCCTTTTCTTTCCTGGGTTGGGTGATGATGATTGACATTATAGCTCCTCCAATCAGATCCCTTCTAGATTTTGATTTAAAGGATCTGGGAGCTATAATGTCAATCATTATTTAGCCCCAGTCACCCAACACTCTGGAAAGAAAAGTCAGGCTGACAGGGAAGATGACAGAGAGAAATGCTGTATAAAGCTACATTTTTTTAAACACATATATATTTACAAAAACATTTATTTCATTAGTACAACCTAAATTAGTATTAGTTTTAAGGTAACAGGTTCATGTTTCAAAATCATTAATGTGAAATATCTGATTCAGAGAGATGAATAACACATTTAATATAGAAATAAGGCTGACTTACTTAGCTTGGTATTCATTTTATCTGTAGGAAATAAAAAGTAATTAGCGGCTAATCTGTGATGCAATAACCACTTAATAAGGGGAACGGAGCACAGTATAAGATGCCCATAGATCATAATATTTTTGATGACAATGGAAAGCAATTTTTTAAAACTTGAGGGCTATTAATATAAGTAAAATAATTGAGCAAGCTCAGAAGCAGTATTCTGATGTAAAACTGCTACTGTACTTGCTCAGGAACAGGAAGTGAAGATGATCACAGCACTGTGAAGAGCAGTAAGAAATTGTCATGTTATACAGAGCAGTGCTGCAGCCTAAAGAATCACCCCTGGTCGTAACGAGCATTTAGGTCTCCTTTAACAAGATGGCGTTATCATAATTTACTAGAATGTTACAGAGTCAGAGAATATTTCTTTGTAAGGAACAGATTTTAACTTACTATTGTGATTTTCCATCTCATCTGTAAAAGAAAAAAAAAATTGGTACGTTAATATTTTTGGGAAGAAAAACTTAAATTATGATCATTGAAAGTGCATCCATTCTGCCAACGATACCAGTTACGATCTTTAAATTATTAAATTAAGCAAAAATGTCCAACTTGCTTATTTATCCAAGAAATAAAATGTAAAAAGGTGAAAGATTAAGGGGATAATTCAGCAAGATGTGAACTCACCTTGTGATGCTTCAACCTCAGCTCGCACAGACTGTTATGCACTCGCTGATGTCCTGCACGCAGACATCAGCGAACGCTTTAAAGGGATACCAGTCTCGGCGAGGCTGCATATAACTACAGTGCTGTTTGCTTGTTCAACAATTGTGTTCGGTGCTTAGTCAATAAGACTGACTATTTTTCCAATGCAACTCAAACTGAAGCGAGGTGAATTTGACAGGCGAATTCAGATCATAGTCAATCAGACCCACAGTATCCAATTAATGTGTTTGATAAGGGACATAACTACATTGGGTGTTTGGTAAAAAAAACATCAGGCCTTAGTATGTGACAGTGAAAGTGGCACAAACATTATCCTTAGGCCAGGGCCACATTGACTGTTTTGTAACTTATAAAGAATGGACAGTATAATTCTAAAATGGCATTCACTCTTCTATGGACACTATGTACTTTTTTTATTCACTATTTTTCCCGATCAGCTATAAAACAGCCTGTGTGGCCCTAGCCTTAAACACAAAAAACATTTAGTAACATGCATAAGGCTATTGGTAAATAGAAACTATTCTAATACGTAGCCATGTGCCTTGTCTCCAACAATACAGCGCACAGTGGGGGGGTTAGGGAAAAAGTCAAGATGGCCAGTATATAACAGGGGTAGGCAACCTTTTGGGCTGAGAGAGCCATATACGTGGGGCTCTGTTCAGGCCTTTAGAATCTGGAGCCGCTGACGTCATATGTGATGTCAGCAGCTCCGGATTGGCTAGCAACCCAGAAGCCAGTGATGTCAGCAGCACAGGATTGGCTAGCAACCCGAAAGGCTGAGAGCTTTCACTCTACAGTGCTTGCAGGCAGACTGTAACGAGTAGTGCTTTGCATGTGAACACCGCTCGTTACAGTCAAAGAGCCAGATGCGGCCATCAAAAGAGCCACAGGAGTGGTTTTACTAGTGATCCTTGATGGTATAAAGTAGGCATGAATATAACCATTATAGAAAATCTTACATCTCTTTAAGAACATCAATAAAATTAGGAGAAGCCTTCTACCACATACAGTTCCTAGACACTAACAAATGGTATTTAAAATACTGATACAGCCTGAATGCTCTTAGAATAACAAGCAGCTTTACTTTGCTTAAACGCTACTGAACTAGGGTTACTCATGGGTAGAACTTCCAGTTAATGAGCTACAATGATGTGGTTGCAAGCTTAAATACACTATGGAGGGTATTTACAAAAGTCAAAAAATAATTCACCTAGTATATCAATATACTTTTTCCACAAGAAAAAATTATAGGACTTAGAAAAATTTGTGCAGCCATACATACATAGAGAATAATGGGTTTTTGTTATCCTCAATCTTGCAAATATTTTTTGGCTATTAAATTAGTCGCAAGGGCTTAATTTTTTGGTGACACTGACTTTTGTTTATCACCCTGTTTCACATAAATGCGATAACGATATACCTGTCAAATTATTATTTGACTTTGATAAATACCCCCCCAAAATGTATTTGAAATTCAGGTGAGTAGGGAAACACTTGTGCTTATGGTACTCAGCTCCTGTGATGATAGCTTTATTCCAGATCAGTGGCTAGCTCCTCCGTTGCACAGGAAAAAAACAAATATTGTTTTGGAGCTTTGGAGAATCCATCCCTACAACGCACCTGAGTGTGCTACGTAACCTGTGTGAATCCAGCACCAGAGAATGGTTGGGATTACACCTGAGTAATCCAATGTTCTAAACCAGTGTTTCCCAAATGCCGGGTCGCGACCCGGTACCGGGCCACCAAAATGCAATGCCGGGTCACGAGCGCCGCTCATGAATATTCATGTGCCGGCTTCTTCATGATGCTACACGCATTGTACGCCTTAAAACTAGGGCGTACAATGCGTGTAGCATCACGAAGAAGCCAGCTCATGAATATTCATGAGCGGTGCCGTGCGCGAAGGTAAGGGACTTCGCGCATGCGCACAGCACCGCTCATGAATATTCATGAGCGGCGCTCTTGTGGCCCGGTTATTTTTGTGCTTATCCTTAGTGCCGGGTCACGAAGGAGAAAGCACAAAAATAACCGGGCCACAAACAAACCAAGTTTGGGAAATACTGTTCTAAACCATAAAAGGAAAAAAGCGAGTAGATTTTCACTCTTTTATTTGATTGGTACTAAGGAGACCTGTACCATCTGTTCCTTTCTTTCATACCCAGAGAAAGCGCGGCACTCCCACATACCTATAGAACAGTGGTTCTCAACCTTTTGGGGGTGGTGACCCCGGCACTGACATCATTTTGGGGGTGGCACGTGATGAGGTTTCGGCCAAAACGTCATCACGTACGCGTGTCACATGGTGATGTTCGGCCGAAACGTCATCAGATACGCCTACACGTGGTGACATTTTCAACCGACGTCACCCTGTAGGAACCCTTATAAGAAGGGTTCCTGCGGGCGCTTCCGGGTGCCGCAGCGGTTCTCGACCCCGATGGGATGGCCTCGCGACCCCCGCCAGGGTCGCGACCCCCAGGTTGAGTACCGCTGCTATAGAATAAAGTATTTTATTTGCTCTTAAACAGTTAACGACAGCTATAAACAGAACAGCATTTCCTGGAACTGTGTTGACATAAGAGCAGAGATTATATAATAATGTGACACATATAACATGCAAATACTTTGCCGTTGCTTTTGTAAAAATACTATACAATAAAAAATAAACAAAGGAAAAAAAGCAAAACAACCTTACCATTCATTGACTTCATCAACTTTAGTAACGTAAAAACCACAATAAAGCACATGATTACAACGGCACACAGAGATGAAGCCAGTATAACATAACGAGATGTCCTGTTCCGTTCCAAGACTCCAAAAACATCGGCTAAAACAAGTAAAATTCAAATTATCCCAAAGTAATCTTAAGCTTGATTGTTAGTTAAGTGCATGAAAATACCTCTTTAGGCCAGGATCACACTGGCTGTCTTGTAGCTGAGCTGTTCTTAAAATGTAAGTAAACCCTATTCATAAAGATTGCCCCATTAAAGTATTGTAAAGTGAAAAAACAATTAGTAAAATCCTCTCTGTAAAATAATCCTCCTTCCTGTAGAGTATGAGGCCACGCCACCTCCCCTCTCACATTCTCTGTCTTAAAAACCGACTCCTTCCTAGTCGGAATTCAAAGCTGCAGCATTGTAGCAGTGAAAGGAAAGTATAAGATTACTAAGCATGCACTAGCAGAATGAGTCATTGTGTGACCTCATTAGGGGCGGGAATTCTTGGCACTATACAGGAACTGCAAGTACATAGAAATGCAGAGGGGAAACAGGCTGCAGGATTAAGAGGTGAGAACTGAAAAACACAAAGGCCCTCATTCACCGTAGTGCGCAGTGAACCGCGAATAGTTCGGCTCACTTCGCACATGGTGTTATGCGCATGCTGATGTCCTGCATGCAGACATCAGCATGCGCATTAAAGGGACTCGAGTGCTCTCGCCGGGAGGGGAATCCCTTTAATGCGCGTGCTGATGTCCGCGTGCAGGACATCAGCATGTGCATAATACCATTTGCGAAGTGAGCCGAACGCTTCGCGGCTCATTTCACACTATGGTGAGTGAGGGCCAAAATATTTTTTACTTTTCGATGTTTCAGTTTATGTTACTACATTATAAATATAATATATATGTATTGTTTGGTCAATAACTTTACTTACACTTTAATTACATTTATTATAGTCTATGGTGCAAAACAAAATAGCTTATGTGGAAACACAGGAAACAATTGATTCTACTTGTCCAGCTTATCTACTAAACAGCTAGTGTGATACTGGACTTAGTGAATGAAAGAAGTGCAGTAGATGTTAAAATTGTGGTTGATTATTGACAGACTTGTTATGTGACTAAATACATTAATGGGGGTTATTCATTAAGATGTGAATTCGACTGCCAAATTCTCAAACAGCGGATTCCCATAGCAAATGCACAACTGCGACAATTTTCCCATAATAAACAAGACTGCGACAATATTCTCGTTATAAAGATGCAACTGAAATAGTAGCAGTCTATTGCGACTGTCTTTAGCTGGTGAATTCGCACCTATACACAACAATTTGGACTTTAGTGAATAACCCCCTTTAAATGTTGTAACAAACAGATCAGAATGATTTGCAGACATTGACTATGAGGTATATTCACTGAAATTCTCAAAAATTTATTCCTAAACTGTGTATAAACATCTGTTTATATGTAGATGTTTTCTCAGTCAAAAGATTTAGGGGATGTTTAGAAAGACCACTTCAAGGCAGATGTAAAAGCTTGTCTTAAGGGGGTTATTCACTAAAGTCAGAATTGTTGCATATAGGGGCGAATTCACCAGATACAGTCGCAATAGGCTGCTACTGTCGCTGTCGCATCTTTATCATGAGAATATTGTCGCAGTCGCGACTTTATTATGGGAAAATTGTCGCCATCTTAACTTTAAATAATTTTCGCGTGTGTATCCCGACTTTACAATGAGCTAATTGTCGCGGATTTGCTATGGGAATCCACTGTTTGCGAATTCGACAGTCAAATTCGCACCTTGCGATAGCTTAGACCTCAGTAACTTCTTCTCTTGTACCTCTACCAAACACAACTTTGTTGTTCTCATTGATCCACCCTGATGGACTGTTACATTTAGTTCTGCATTTAACCTCTGTTTTAGGTTATTTTTCAGACCCTTAAAGTGAAATTTAAGTGAAGATCAGACGTGTTTTGTTTGCTACAGCGATGTGTGACACTATCAGACACGAAAGGATAAGAATGCAGGTATGTAGACTACCAGTATCATCTCAATATCCAAACCGCTAAAAAAAATGGAGCGAGTTCTGGATATTTTGCTTCATGCCCCATAAGAGGAAATAATGTAAACGGTTTTCGGTAATTTTGTGTAATCTGCATTTCATCTTTAGTATTGTAATACTGTAACATTGCCCTGATAATTCTGGGTAGACATTATGGATAGGAAAACTATGCATTTGCACTGATTTGTACAGTGTGTATGTGTGACTAAATAGGGAAACTAGATTGTAAGCTCCATTGGGCAGGGACTGAAGTGAATGACAAATCTCTGTAAAGCAATGTGTAACATAGTAGCACTATATAAGAATGAATAATAATAATAATAATTTGTAAGTGGTTGTACTGCTTGTGGGATCTGTTTGTCCAATTAGTGGTTGGACTCTGCAACCAAAAAATTGTATATATTGTCCAAATAAACACAATTATAGGAAAATGTTGTTACAAGCCTAGAGATCTAAGGCAGCCAGTTAGCAGTTACAGATTTCTACCTAGTACACTTTGAATATTAGCAGCAATATTAACATCAAAATGTTTTTAATGGTTCGTTAGACCCATCTAATTTTTCCCTGCTCATAAACTACCTCCATTTTTTCATAGCTTCTAAAGAAAAATGAAACATAACTGATTTGAACGTTATACCACATTCAACACCAAGTAAAGCTGACACTAGACTGTAACCAGAAAATTCCTAAATAACAATAAATGGATAATGATTGTCAAGTCCACCCTCACTAAAAACAGCTATTAAAAATGTGGATCCAAAAGTGAGTCTGGAGACTCATCAAATGAATTCCCTGCATTTTATTTTATTTATCTTGTGAATTTAACATCTATTAGCACAACATTATGCTTTGTAAAGAGAGTGAAACAATACACTAAATACAGGGGCATTCATCAACAGGGGCCATTGTTTATCAAAGGTCCAGTAATCCATAGCAACCAATCAGCACTCAGCATCTTCAGGTATAACGAAGGCAGACTGATAAAAGGCAACCTGTGATTGGTTGCTATATTGCCCCTGTTGTTGAATTCTCCTGTAAATGCCTTAACCACACCCTTTTCCCATTTCCTGCCTGACTGTTCTTCCTGCACAGTAGCAGTTGTACAATAAGTAACTTACATGATTGCTAACGATCTAAACTGCAACTCGCAGTTCAAAACTTCCTTCACATGCTCAAGCACTAAAAAACCACTATAGCACTACTAGACAAGATCCACAGACGGGGAAATGATAAAACTGCATTAACAGTGCTATATCATTGTGTCTAATTAGGGACATATTCATCAAAGTCGGAATTTGAGAGGTGTAGAAAATTTGCATCCCTTCACCTTACTAAATTACAACATATGTAAATTTGCTGCACCTTATTTAATACAGAGCAAACAATGTCGGAAATATAGATGAACAAATAAGAAAAAGTGTCTCAATCCGAAAAGTCTTTGTAGTACTCACACCCCAGCTGATCTCTGTGTGCCAGCAGGAGAGGGAACGTCTCATCCGTCAGTAAATAGCTCAGCATATGAAGAAATCCCGGGCACCACAACTGGATCAGTAAAATATAACATTTATTGAAAAGTTAATAAAACATAAAAGCAGGTATGCACACAAATCCTATGCGTTTCGCGTGTCAGCAGCACTTAATCATAGATCATCTAAGTGTAGGATTGGTGTGCATCCCTGTTTTTATGTTTTATTAACTTTTGAATAAATGTGATATTTTATTGATCTGGTTAAGGTGCCTGGCATTTCTTCATATGCTGAGCCAATCAGTGTCGGACACTACATAATGCACAACACAGTCATTCAGACGGTAGTGGGCATAAGATTGATCATAATGACGGACATTGTCACTTTTTGGTTTACAATACTGTTGCCTTATTAAAGTTGCCTATATTATTATAACAGGTTTTATTTACATCCTTTTCTATGCAATACTATACCTAGTTCATGTTGCTAAATTTTTGCTCTGCCATCAACCTCCTGCTCTGCCACCTTGAGGTGGTTAAATCTAAAAATAACTAAAAGTAGGACCTTTTTTCTGGACCTGTTAACTACACATAAAAGTTTCCTGCAGTGCTTGTGGGAAATTGTCGAGTTCAAAATCCCTTACTTGTAATCTGAGATAAAATATTGTGTGTTAAGAATTTTTTTCAGACTAATTAGATATAAATTGCAGTTCATATGTGCTGCCCTGTGGAACCTTCTGGAATCTTTCTAAGCATAATAACTGGAGATGACAATAATATGAAGAAACATGTATACAGACATAATTACAGAATATCAACTGACCTGATATATGAATTGAAGATTGCCTTCCTTGGTTCGAGATGGGATTTCGGATGATGCAAGTGAATTCAAAGTCCGATTTGACATTTACAGATGTCTGAATGTCAAATGATTCATTTAATAAAAGTGAAACCGATTTTATTTGCGGAATCACCGAACCATCATTGCGTATCCATATAGTTTCAGGCTTAGGATACCAACCCTTAGAGCAGCATGAAACAATTATCCCATTTTGAGTATATTTCTCAATATAAATGGAAGGATTCACACCTGTTGCTGAAACAAAAGAAACAAGTATCAAATAAATCATTTATTAATGAATATCATTACTAAAATTCAAGTTTTATGTGTGAAGGTTTGATGCCAGCACTATAACTTAATAAAGCAGTCCTTGACTTGCATTCCGACTGAGACATAAATTTGTGAATGAGGAGTATGAAATATTCATATCAACAAACATTTCCTGCACAGTGTTATAGAGAATAGTGCATTGTTTATAGTCCTCCCTCCAAGTTTCCATAGTAAAAGTTTTTTTTTTTACATTTGGGGGATTAGTTCAGAAAGTAGGGTTAATGCTATTTAAGCAATCTCTTATAACACCAACAGAAACAATTGCCCCGAGGTTCAAACTATATCAATTGAGGCTTCAAGGGCGAAATTTATTAAATGCGATAGCATCGATATTGCAATATCGGATGGATCTTTGGATCTTTTATTGGATGGATACCATCGACTTCGCCATATCGGAATTTTACCGATATCGCAATATCGATACTACGATATTGCGATATCTTATTTCGGCCGAACCTTTGATTTCATTGGCAGAACGGCTGAAATATCGCTATCGCAATATTGATATCGTTATATTACCTAAATATAAATACCTTTAAATAACAGTAATAATAATAAATTACCTAAATATCGGTAATTTACCAATTTTAATAAATTTTTACCTTGGACTGCAGACGTAGGCTGCCGATGACCATTACTGCAGCATTCAGTTTTGTAGCCCAGAATGCTGGGTAAACATATCATTGTAAGCTAAGCATTAACGACCAGTAATACCCAAAAACAGAAATTCCTATTTTGATTGGCATGTCTACTCAAACACAGCATTTGTAAAAATGTTATCTTTGAATGTGAATTAATGAACTGTATTGCTTTCTCTCTGCTTTCTGTAACTATCAATTAGTTCCATAGCTTATGTATCTGGTGAGCCCCCTCATACCTTGGGGTTTGAGTGTCTTTACACTATGGGCGAAATTTATTAAAGGCGAATTTTGAAATTTCGATAGAATTTTGAAAAATTTCGATCAAATTTTGAAATTTTGATTGAATTTCGAAAAAATTTGATCAAAATTTCAAAATTTCGATCGAATGTTGAAATGTTTCTATCGAAATTTTGAAATTTCAATTGAAATTTCAATCAAAATTTTTCAAAATTCGATTGAAATTTAAAAATTCGCCTTTAATAAATTTCGCCCTAAATATTTTCACCTGATATTTGATTTCTTTTTGGTGGTATTTTCATTTTTCTACACTACCTGCACTGACTTTGTGATGGAGTCACTTTAACTATCATTATTTTTACTGTTTTCATTGGGCACAACTGTCCCCATTTCTTGTGCGCTTCTTTCACAGCTTTTCCTAACTTTGGACGTCGGAGGTACACGCCCTTTTGAAGAGCAGCACTAATTATCTGATGGACTTTCCATGAACTTTTATGGTTTTAACATTTTTTTTTAGTGCTACTTATGATGGGCGGAATTTATTAAAAGCAGAATTTTTCCGCACGTGCGGAATTTTTACCGCACGATCGGAATTTGGATTGTGCGATCGGAATTCCAATCGATTTCCAATCGTGTGATCGGAATTTAACTTTGGGCGATCGTTTCACCCTTAATAAATTTCGCCCTTTTAAGTCTCTTCTTCGTAAACTATCAATGCATGCTTGTAATTTACTTCACTTGTTCTCTGTTAAGCACTTTTCCCTTGTCTGTATTATAACTGTATTTATGGTTTGGACAGCGCTGCGTAACCTAATGACTCTTTATAAATAAAAATATACATACATACATTTAAGACATTTTCAATTTGTTTTGTTACTGTTCAATTAAGTGCAGTCAGCTCAACTGTTGCCCTGCTTCCATCTATCAGTGACAGATACAAATTAAATTCATGGTGGTACCAAAATCAGTGGACTAACCTGACACCCTTAACTCCATTGGTGCTCCATTATAAGATGATTTGGATGCAAAAAAACAATTGTACCATCCATCATCAGATGGTCTGACATTGTGGATGACAAGCGACACCTTTCCTTGTTCAATGTTATTTGTCAATAGTTCCGTCCTTCCTTGAAACTCTTGCATCTGCCCTTCTTTCTCCCTATTTCCCCTGTTATAAAGGTATACATAAGGGAACGTATGCAATCTGTACCACCGGATTTCCATATATTTTCCACTGGTTTTTGGATCAAGATAACAAGTCAGAACAGCATCTTCTCCAAGTGTTGCACTAACAATGCTTTCATGGGCAATGACATTGAAGTTGGCTGTAAAACATAGGAGAATGTTGTGATGTTTTTTCAAAAGAATAAAAAGAAAAATTAAAGAAAAACATCAGATTTATTGACAATTTTCAGATATCTGAAACTATATATATATATATATATATATATATTTTATTACTGGTTGATATTATTTTGTTAGATATGCAATCCCTTCTCCCATATTGGAGATACAATCAAACTTATACCTATAAAATGTAGTCATGCTACAAAGGCTTTTCCAATGTGAAAATGTTGAACAGGATGAAAAGTATTGACCTTGCGGTATGATGTTAATAAATATAAGTGGTGGTAGTTATTTTCTATATTACTACATTTATGTGCACCAAAGGTCCTTTAAAATTAGCTTTAATTAAACAGATCTCTGTTAATGATGAGACGAATAAAAGTAGAAATATTTTGTAATGAAAACAACAACTAGATAGAGACTTCAAAATAGAGCAATGATTTTATTTAGAATGTAAGCTCTATGGTGACAGGGATCTTCATCTTCTTGTCTCAATCACTGCCTGACATTTAAAGGGGCTTATTCGTCAAAGTGAGAATTTGACTGTTGGGGGGTAATTCACCATAGTGCGAAGTGAGGTCCGGATCCTTCGCCTCACTTCGCACAGACTGTTATGCGCTCGCTGATGTCCGCGTGCAGGACATCAGTGAGCGCATAACAGTCTTTGTGAAGTGAGGCGAAGGATCCGGACCTCACTTCTCACTATGGTGAATTCCCACCTTGAAGTGAATTCTTATCACTTTGGGTTGCTACACTCCGATTCTCTACTCCTTATTTACTAAACTGAGGATTCCCATACTGAAGACACAAATGCACCAGTAGCCATCTCTTGCGTGCTGTGGCGTAGTCAGTTGGACAGTATATGCCCTGCCATCAGCCCCTTATTTAAAACTATAATCTGGCGAAGTAAAACTGGCTAATGCGACACAATACGCCTTGCAAATTCACTACTGCAACAGATTTTGGTGCTTGATGAATGGTCAAATTACCTGTGCACGTAAAGAGGGGCAAAGCTCTTTGTCCACACCTGGCCTAAGCTGATAAACTCATTTTGAATTTGCCACATTAAAGAGATAACTGAAAACTTAAATATGGGGAAGCCTTGAATAAATGTGAATTCACAACCTTACGTGACTATTAGGCCTTTAATTAATAAGCCCCATAGAGTGAAGTATCTTCATGATTTTATGCTTGTAATTTATTTTACTCGTTCTATGTTAAGCACGTTTACATGTCTGTATTATAACTGTATTATTGTATTGTACAGCACTGTGTAACTTAGTGGCACTATATAAATAACATTTTACATACATACATAATACTGGAAGGAAGGGACAGAAAACATTTCAGTAGGACAGAAATGATAGGCTAGCTGAAGCAAAATAAAAAAAAAAGTCTAACAGAAAATAACTGTTTTTTGAAAGCACTATTAGAATAAGTGTAAAAAAAAAAGCTGTTTGGGTAATTGCTAGGCTTTCCTAGGGAAAACAGACTGTATATTTGTTTAGCATAATGTGGATAATAGAAAATCCAGTGCAAGAAAGCTGAAGTAATGTTAACACAATTCCATGGTTTCTTTTATAGATATTGCACAGTCCAGAGGTGAAAGAAAGCCAATCTGCTTCTGATAACAATACCAAATCTGTAACTAATTTACCAACAGCCCAGTTATACATACCAGCTGTGGGAAACTCATACACCAAGATAATAGAGAATGAGACAATCCATTTAATAGTCCTGCCCATCCTTCTACAAAAGAAAACAGACATAATTACAATTCAAGAGGTGTAAATAAATACTGTAGATACGAATTTATGCTGAGTGTGCACTTAATAGAAAAATGAATACACTTTTCTCAATCTTAGGGCCTCATTGGCTAAAGTGCAAATTCACCTGTTGAATTCACTTTGCTACAATTTGAGTCACATCACCAAAATATTTGCTAATTCACTACTCACTATTGACTAAGTGAAGAATACACTTGTCAAACAGGTGGACAGTGGCAATCACTGTCACATGCGTAGTGTGGCATAGTCAGGCGGATAGAAGTAGGATGAGATTTCATGCAGAGTGAGGCGAATTCGAAGGGTAGTGATGTCAGTCTCATCATATCCCACTAACTGTATTCTGTGAATATTCTGTCTATTTCTATGTCACCTTGTCCTTGGGATATGTTGTTACTTAGTTGCAGTCGCCATTGTCACTTTTGAATGAATAGTCACCTTATGTAACAGAAGCCCTGCCATCAACCCCCCCCAATTTGCTAGGCTGAAGTGACAAAGTCAAACAGGTGAATTTTGAGTAGTACACTTAGTCACATTCGCAGCTTTGCACCACTACTCCCCTTTTTAGTCCATAGTAGAAGTACCTGTGCAGCACATCAAAAATGATGCAAAGAGCTTTGTAATGTTCGCGATTCGCGCAGCCACCTGACTTGGTCGCTTATTAACCACTTCCCA
>WMED01014236.1:0-14099 GCA_019650415.1 Pipa parva | reverse complement strand
TGTTTTTATTTACGATTTACAAAACGTGCCAACTTTTCTGATTTTGGGGTTTGTATTTTAATCTTGTGATTCCATATCAGTTCAAAAGCAATGTGATGTTTAATGAACTTTGCATAAATGTGCCACTGGTGTAAAGTAAAGCATTCTCCTATACAGACATTTCTAATGTAGCAGGTAAAGACACAACTCGTACACAACTTGCACCTAATTTACACACCCACATACTATATGCAAACAGATTGGCACAGTAGATGTATTGTCTCGCAGGCATCAAATTCCATTACCTCTGTGAGAGACCACAGCAGTTAGAAGGTTAATATGCTGGGCATTGACAGGCACAGTCTCTGGTTATGTGGGAATAATGCAAGATTAGCACAGCTGTCTTTTGACTTGAGCAACCTCAGGTCTTTACCGGATCAGAAGCATTTCATACAAGATGTCAGAGTTCAGCTTCAATGCCTTTCATGTCTCCTCTTATTAAAATTTAACTGGGAGCAGCTGTAGCGGCCTTCCTCTCCATCCATTCATACACATCCCCCCCGCCTTACGCTGCACCTTTTAATTGCTGCCAAAGTCTTCTCTTCCACAAACACCCAGCCTGGGGTGACTAAATTGTTTTAAATGGAAGCTGTGAAATTCACAGTGATACAGTTTGAACAAGGGTTGCACTGAGGTCATTATTGTTGAATAGAACTGAATATTAAGTCCTAAATAGTATATATACATTTAACCACAAAACACATGTTACGCTATAGTTAAATATGGCAGTTTCTGGATTATACAGCGCCTTACCATAAGCACAGCCTAGCGACAGAACATGGGTTACATTTCATGACTCTACCCTATGGAGTGAGCCCTCGCACTGATTCGGAGGATTATGGATGTAATAAGTAGCGTTGCTGTGTGGTACGTTGTCTGAAAACATGGGCACCAGGGAGTTTAGTGTAAAAACACAACAGCAACTTTTATTTAACTTATTGCACACAGAGGAGATGAAATATAGTACAGTAGGGAACAATATAGAAGCAGGTACAAATACTTTTTCGATAGGTATATTCAACAGGTAGCTGCCCCTATAGGATTGCCAGCCCAGGGTACTCACAATCAATGCAGGAATTGTGGCTCTTGAAGGTGCACTGAATCTTTAAAGGAATCCTCAGATACACTGGCTCTTTACTGTAGCGCTGGCTCTTGTCACTAGTACTGGGTCTTTATGCTACAGCACATGGGAGCTGGATTCATTTACACAGCAGGTAGCAGACTGGAACAGGAAGCTGCACCTTTAAATGTAAAAAACTGGGCATATGGCCCAGTAATATAGGGTACAGGATCCTTTCTGGTCCCTACCTGAGGCAAGGTAGGTCTCAGGGGTTCCTCTTGTGGAGTAGGGTACTTCCCATGCACTCCACAAGGTTTAACTGCGCACTAAACTAAGATAGTGACGGCCCTTTAAGAGCACTGGGAGGCCCGTGATGTCACACTATTTCACGGCGCACCAATGTACTGCCAAACAGGTCTTCGCAAGCCCTTACCATAAAACACAACTGGTCTGAGTTTCCAACAGGCTTAGAAGCTATAGGAGGGGCGCATCGGGAGAGGAGCTTAAAACTCCCAATGTGCATCTTATCTAAAGGAAAGTGCTGGTGTGCTTGGCAGGTAGGGGGGCCAGGAGGGGGTCCCTACACACATATGATCAATAACAGAATTTGACATGAAATAACACATTCTTGTTGTCTACACTATTTACAATAGTTAAAATGACTGGTTTTTTTACCAGTATAATCCCTCTATAATTTGGCCAAAAAGAGCAAAAAACTGCAACTGTATTTGCTCTGTACAGTGAAACCATGAGGAACTGGAAGAGGAGAAGACCATGGCGGCTGACAAGCACAGCAGATTTTGGCATCATAGAAGACAGCAGGGGCAAGGCTGGAGCATAACATAGCTTAGTAACATAGTTTATATGGCTGAAAAAAGACACAAGTCCTGCTACAAATAGGAGCATACCTGAAGGATACCAGAATCTAGCATGACCATATGGTTTAACTACTGGTTTTTATTTACAAATAAAATGCAGATATTGTAAAATGATGTGTTCTCTTTGGTATAAAGTATATGCCAGATAAGCCTTCCATGCACTCCCCACAATTCTGATAATTAGTCAGAGATATGAGTGGAGTGTTTAATAAGTGGGAGAAATAATGAACATAATGTATGCATGCTGCTTAGTGGCTATGGCTATTCTTGCAATTCGATGTGAGAATGAATTGTGTATAAGATTGTTCAGCATACACTTTGATGCTTACCTAAAAATGTGTTTCCCAGCTGCTTTGCTCTGCTATAATAACATTTTCTCTTTTGTTTATGATGAAGATCTGTTTCTCCTATGATGTACCAGTGTCATTAGCATCTGTGCATGGAGACTGTGACGCTCAGCAAGTTACTGGGAAGCCGCTCCAATTCTATTAACTACAGTATATGTACATATATTACAAATCTGTGCCTTTGATCACATTGTTATGCTACAACATTAATAAGTGGGGGACTCAGAGATAAGAAGCTATGGAACCAGGGGCCATCAGTGCAAAATGCTGGTTTACACACTGTCTACCAACACCCTTTTGGCTCTGCAGACCTTCTGCTGTGGGTGCAGCTGGGATCCAACAACCATAGTGAAGATGGAGAGCCGAGAAAGGGACAAACTAAAAACAATACCACAGCAAAGAAAAAGAAAACCAGTCTGGCTAAGAACAATAGCAGTGAAAATAAACCAATAAACAGCATAGGGAAGAGAGCAGAACAGCAAATACTAAGAGAAAAGAAGGTAAATGTAACTGGGAAAACAAGAGATAAACCAAGAAAGGGAAAATGATTGGTAAAAGCAGAAAAAGCATGGAAACAAATGCAGGAACACAAACAATAGAGAAAATATCACAAGAGGTTTGTGAGCACATGACTTTCTCCTTTTACCTTATTTATCTTCAGTGAAGTTTTATTGCACTGTGTGGTTTTCTGTTTTTATCTGGACATGGTGACATGTTGAGAATCTTTTTTCAAGAATTACCTGATCTCTGTTTCACGATTTTTCCACTGCGTCTTTATTCTCAGGTGAAGTGATTAAACAGTGTTTTTGGTAAGTGCAAGCACACCGGGGGTGTGGTGCACATTTATCTCCACCTGGATATTATACCACCTTCGTCCAGGCCGTCAACTGGCTACTACTCCAGACCAAAAGTCTGATCCTATATCCGTGACTGCATACACTGACTTTGACTGGTAGAGTATAGATATATAGATATATGTTTCAAAAGACGTTTTGAATACTTTCATAATATATTAAGTAATATATGATCACTACCATTGTCAATCTTATATATATATATATATATATATATATATATACGGGCACAGTCTGCAAATTACTCTCTGTTTAGAGAAATTTTAATTGTTTTTAATTTATTTCTATTGTGTGTCAGTTTGCAAATTTTCACTTCACGTATTCTGTAAAATAAATTTTGAGTGCACCAAAGAAGGCTTCTATCTTCTTTTATATATCTTTCAATCATTTAAAGCCCTCAGGTTGCACCTGATTACCATTATCTATTTACCCATAAAGGTGTGCTTTAAACCTATACTTATTCTAAACTTAACCACCTTTGTCCTGTGTTAGCACCAGGGTGCTTGGGGAATTTCACATATGATCACCTTGGTTATAAAGTCACAACAGATGATTTAAGGAAGTTGTTTCTGTTGAAATTGCTCGGAATACTACCCTGCGAGTTTTTTCTTTTTTTCTGAGCTTCCATACATACCTCACAGATTTTACTTGTGAACCAATTTCAATGGAGAAAATAAACCAATGAAACAATCCACAGGGTATGACAAAACACAGTCATAGACAGAATCCACGTCTGGGCAGGTAGTAGGATTGAAGGTCAAAAAAGACAACAATAAATCTACAGGAATCAGGAACCATCTTGGGTAGGGAATACAGGAGAGTCCTTATAAAGACTGGTGATAAACTAAAAGGCAGCACCTGTTCTGATTCACTACAGGTGAGTAACCAGTCAGTTCACAACCAGCTTCGCTATATTCTGGCCCAAAAATCTCACTTCCTGAATAGCACAGTGAACATAACTGCCAAGAATGAAGCAGCAGGCTTCTAGTTCAGTCTAGACGATATAATACACAGCAGCAGGCAAACATGCTCCTCAGGGTCCTTGTTGAGAACATAGGCAGTGCAATTCTGAAACATTAAATCATATTTGATGCTTGTTATAGCTATCAGCTGCACTTTACAGCCTTGAGGTGAGAGATAAAGTGAATATTAGGTTTGCTAATATGCAGTACAACAGCTTACTAAAAGGGACAGTGTACCCTGTTATACTGTATTCTGTTTATTTTATTGTGCAAAAATAAAACCAGGAGGACTGCAGCAGGTGACTAGATGGGCTACTTTACAATATAATGCTTACCTCCCATTGTAGCTGTGGAAACAGCAGGACAGTGTGCACTGTCTACTAATTTTTTATTGGCTGTGTGCTAGTGACGTTTATCACAGGGTCTCACCATCAGGTATGGGGAAGAGGAAATGGGTTTTAGAGTCAGGGACCCAAGACTGCAGCACAGGACCCGAAAAACATGACCGTCCCGCAGAATCTGAGACAGTTGGGGACTATGCGATGTAATTAGGCTACTGTGCAATGCAATGCAGTTTATAAAGAAAGGAATCTGCTACTGACTACTGTACAATGTAAAGCATGATAATTTATAAGGATAAATTAACCCCAGAGCCAGCATTTGGCCTCATGTCTTTTAAACGATCATGGACCTACTTACCGAGGAGAGTGCATTATCCTCTATACCTCTGTATGGTCATTATGGTGAGTACCAGCAGGTGCCAGCAAAGTGACACTATTTGTATATAAATTCCAGTGTCTACCCCTTTTACCATCACTAATTTTAACTTTATAGACAGTGAAGTCTCTATTATATGTTTTAAGGCCAAGCAGGAAGAATATGTGGTTAGATGCTTGTGGGAGGTGCATGTGGTAAAAAGCATTTAAGTGCATACAAAAATGTATGCATGTGCACATTATGGCTTTCTATATTCAAAATAATTCATTTTCTTTACATATAGCTTTGTGTGAAGAAAATGATATTTTGTGCTCAAATAAATTCTGTAGACAAAATTATGTTATGTGCATCATGTTACAGAACAAGTATTGGATTGTCCCACCTGTGATCCCCCTAGAGTTCCAAATTAAACCATTTTGTCATATTCCTAAAGGTAGCGTAAATCATCTAGGTAGGGGTTTGGAGACTATAAATAGGTTGAAATCCATTAAATCATAGGGAATAATGAGGGGAATAAACAGACACTCCAGTCAAGTGGCGCCTCATGTCACACTTGGTGGTCTGAGTGTGCAGTTCCACTCTTGGCTGCAATGGTTGTATTAAAAGGTCTTCAGTGATAGAATGAGGCAGTAGAATGTAGCATCTACTGTATTCCGTTAGCCAATAAAAGGTATCACCTATACTCTCCTGTCAGTGATAGAATCTTACACTAAATATGGAGTTTGGGGCAGGTCAAGTAAGTATGGCATAAAGTAAAGTATTTTGGTAAAGCAAGCTTCCCCCTATAGTTCTAAATTCCTTATTACAATATGAGTACCTTTCATGGAAGTCAGTATGGAACAATTTGAAGGTTTGGATCTCAGTCACTATATTTCTCCAGTGCACTGATGCAATCCACACAATGTGATATCATTTCTTCCTTTGTACTGAAAACTAAAAAGTGGATATGGCTTACCAGTAGTTGCAGCTGTAAAACTGTTTCACACATATTTTAATGGAGTCTAAAGTGCAGCCTCCTGGATGCTGTGGGACTACAAATACCAACATCCTATGGGAAATAAGTAACAAGTATTCTCCCACCCACCTTCTTACTCTTTGCAGTCTAGGTCAGAAGATGGACAACAGTTTTTATGACCTGCCACAGATATTATATTCTCATTCGTTTCTTAACTCTTTCATCATCCATTTTATTGAGGTTAAATAGAGTGTTTCATTACTGAACAAAGGAAAAACATTTGATATCTGGAGGTAAATCTGCCTCTTTAAAATCCCAGCTAGGGGTTCCACCCCATCCTTTCTTGTTAGTCGTAAAGGTCACATTGTCACTGATGGTGGAATTTGGCATGGTGCAATGTTTCCTTGTATTCATTCTGAACCATCAATCATGTTTCTTTCAAAGACGGAAAAATCTCTCAAGAGCATCATGTGGAGGCAAATTTAACCCATTTTTACCAGCATCAGTTGTTGACATAAGCCTGAATGAAGCACTATAATAATAATAATTTCTGTAACAAAGATATTTCAATAAGCATCAAGAGCACGGATCTACCAAATTCCTGAAACTGAATTCTGTGGGAGAGAAATATCATAATATAATAAATGTTAAATACTGGTTTACAGTCTTTAGTGGAAAATGTGTTTTACCGTATATATATAAACATTACCATTATTGTTCATGCTCATGTTTTGTATCCACGTTTTGATTCTTTCTTACATTGAAATTTCCCGTCAGAATTTTGCATAAATCGGCTCCATGGTGGTTGGAAAAAAAAGGCTTAGCACTACAAATAAAAAAATGCTAAAAAATGTAAAATATAGTTATATACAGATTCAACAGTTTTGGCATAGTATATAAAAAAAAAATTTATAACACAAATATAACAGTTTTACAGAGAAACAAGTGATGGGTAAACCATGGTTGAATTTGTTAAAAAATCAAGCCTTCATGAATAAGCCCCTTAAAGGAGTTTTAGCACGTGTTTTGGTTTTGTCATTTGCAGTACAGTACAAACACACACGGGGTACTACAGGACTGGGTGCCAATGGAGGCACTGTAGCAACCAGAGCCTGTTACACCTCTGGAGGCACTGAAGCAACCAGAGCCTGTTACACCTCTGGAGGCACTGAAGCAACCAGAGCCTGTTACACCTCTGGAGGCACTGAAGCATCCTGGAACTGAGACAAGTGTGGGAAAAGTGCAGAAAACAGGAAGAAAGTGGATTTTCCCTACCAGAGTGGTGGGATTGGCACAGGATAATGCTGAGGCGCAGAGTCTAAGGAGCCCCTGGTCTTCACCTTTAAACCCCCACAAGGGGGTATGGCCTTTGTGACAAGGAGACTCTGAGGGCCATAACCTGGGAGTCAACCCCCCACTGGTGGCAGCTGGATGACACACTTGAGTCTGATATAGAGTTAAGGGCCGAAGGCTTAATAGCCTTGTAGACTTTATTTCAGCTGAGCTAAAGAAGGACATTCCACCTCAATACTTTGAGTTAGCAGAGACTTATCCTCTACATCTTTCTATATATCTATACTTGCCCTATTATTTTGCTCCCTGGGATCCTGTTCCTCTTTAGAAGATTGACACTGAAACTGATCTGTATTAAAGTCTTTAAAGGAATACATTACAGAGCTTCAGAAAGATACTATTGACTCTTGTATTTCCCCAGTTGGATTGGTATTTTCTTTGTATGCTTTACCTAGACTACAGTAGTTTAAAAATAATTACAATAAAGAACAGATACTCTTTTCCATTATTACCTGAACTTTTGCAAGTATTTTCCAAGCGTAATTTATGGAGAGCATATAATCTTATCTGTATCAGAGAAGAAAAGTGATGTCATTTTGGACTTGATAAATAAGTTTCAAATCCACTACATTCCAGCATTTCAGTAAGAAGATTTGGCATACAGTAACTATCTTGATCAGTTTGTATAACTTCAATGATTCCTGCTTTTCATTCCTTAACAAAACACTGAGCATAAAAAGATTAGAACTGTAGGCTTCATATCATTTATTCTTGGGCAAGTAAATGTGAATTTAAAAAAGGGATTATTGAGTTCCTTATCTTCTTCAAATCACTAGAAACAATTAAAATGGAATTCAATTTTGGATTAACCAGCTACTACTGATAGAAAAATGTATCCAGAGATTATTAGGGTTTGCCATTGATGAATTTCTTAGATGTTGGCCATCCTTTCATAGAATTAAAGAGTTAGACTGTAACATTTCATCAGACTGCTCAAGCCCCAGGTCTTTATTATTTTCATTAAAAAAAACTAGCTAGCTGTTAAACTCTTCTCTGATTTTCATCCACACTGATCCTATAGGAACATTCACTTTAGATATAGACACCAATGAAAAAGCAGTAGGAGCAAATTTTTTTTCAACAAACTAGTATCAAAGAAATCAGCTCCCTGTAGTCTTTTTCTCTTGTAAATTAAATCCAGTGGGAATAAATTATGATGTTGCTTATCACTAACAACTAATTATTAAGTATGCGTGCACAGGTAATTCACCTATTCATCAAGCATCAGAGTCTGTCAAAGTAGCAAATTTAGCAAGGTGTACTGCTCTAAATTTTCCAGATCAAAGTGGTGAATGAAGGGGTTGTTGGCAGTGCTCCAATGTGGTATAAAGCGCCTGAACATTCAAAAGTGACATTAAAGACTGTGACCAAGTGACGACATAAACTATGGGGACATAGAAAGGGATGTAATATTCACTTGAAACAGTTAGTGGAACACTGTGAGGATGAATTCACTGAACTTCATTGTGGGAATTAGTGTCACTACGCATCACTCCTCATCCCACTACTGTTCGACTGACTACAATGCACTACACCTGGCTACACTGCTGTTTGCTTCTGCGCTTAGTGAATAGAGAGTAGCAAATTTGTGGCTAACAAAGCGTAGCATCACAAAGTGATGTGAATTCTGTCAAATTCCCACATAGGCCCTTTATGCTCACCAAAAGATGGGCAGTTTTCCATATGATTTTAAATACATAAATCTATTAACAGACACTATGTTTGGATCATTACAGATTTCACTAAGGGGATAATTCAGCACAGTGCGAAGTTACCTCCGGATCCTTCGGATCGCTTCGGAGAGGCTGTTATGCGCTCACTGATGTCCTGCATGCGCACATCAGCGAACGCTTTAAAGGGATTCCAGTCTCGTGAGGTGGGCTCGCCGAGACTGGAATCCCTTTAAAGCGTTAGCTGATGTGCGCATGCAGGACATCAGCGAGCGCATAACAGCCTCTGCGAAGTGATGGGAAGGATCCGGAGGTAATTTTGCACTATGCTGAATTACCCCTAAAACCTTATTTCCAGGGATAATTCCTGAAAAGTGGAATTCTTAAATGATTAAAATGAAAAGAAACATGAAAGCTAGCACAGGAATGAAAGTTTGAGGCAAAGCTATGATGTGTCATCAAGTGGAAGAGATATCCTAAAGAAGAAAACTTATAGAATAGTATCTTCAAAACTTCTGAAAGTGTTTCAACTAAAGCATCCCAACAAGCCTGCTCCTAATGGTGTCCAGCCTCCCCTTGGGTATGTGTGTGTGTGTGGGCAAGTTGTGGGGAGGGAATGTAAGGTTTCTTATAAAATTCTGCAACTTTTTATGATTTTGGTCTATTGTGCTTGCATTAGGTTGCTCAGATTTCTAAGTGTCCAGATGGTCTAACCAGTGTTTTAAACCTCTAATCACCTGCTTAAGCTAAGAGCTTATTTCTTCCCTACATACTTCTTGGTTCTTTTAAAGCATGCAGTAATAAAATTAAGTTGTTTACAATATCTGCAAAACTAGGACCCCAGCTTTGGAAATTTCTAGCTGGGAGCTTACTTTTGGAGAAGGTTTTCTACACATGTTTTCTGCATCTCATTTGTACCAGCAAGATTGTTATAAAACACCACTGATGATATTAAACAGGAGTTATACTCCTGACAGATATTTATTATTTTAATTATAATGTTTCTTTAAAAGAACTAGAAATACTTGAAGATAAGGTGTTATGGCTTTTAGGGAGGTTTTTATAGATAATTTGAGTAACAAACAATAAATATTTACATAGTAACATACTGTATATATTTATTTGTATAGAAACACAGGTATATACTTGTTCTGGTTTCAAGTCTCAGGTCTCTGGAACCTTACACTTAGTTAAATAATTATCTACTGACATTGGGTAAAAGGTTTGGTAATGGGATTCCAGACTCTTGTTCTATCTAGAACCCATTTAGTGCCAAAGGTGCCTGGTACTGTGGGAACATGAAGATTTAACACAGATGCTACTGTTTAAACAGCTGAGTACATTTTTTTTTTTAAATCCTTGACAGCACATCTCACATTGCTTCTTCTATGTTCCTAAATAAAAGAAAGAGATTCAAGGTAAGGAGTTACAGTAGACGAGGCAGAAAAATTATGCAGCAAGGAGTACTTGAGGCTAGATTTGTGTTTCCTGAACGTCGCTCCTGGGAACTACTTTCCCAAGCATATTATCTCACATCACGTGAATGTTTTATAAACTATACTTCCATATCCCTCCTTGACACTGGGGAACACAATGCAATTTGCTACGTCTCAGCTCTGGGACACACTGGAAATGTCCCATAGCTTGTTGAATTAATAGCTGCTGTTTGTTCTTGATGGACCTTTGGTGACATTAAAAATGATGCATGAAGAGAATGGATTTTGATTAATCTGCAACTTGTAAAACAGAATTCAGGAAACACAATTTAGTTTTTTTTTTGTTTAAGGAAAAATATGCCCAGTATATGTAAGGATAGGATATCAATTTTCATGTGTGCTTTCTAGGTACAATGACATTTATGCTGCATTTACAATTATGGTAGATTGCATTCCAGTGATAAAAATATTTTGAGTCAAACCTCATTGCAAATTACCTTTTTTTTTTTGCTTGTATAGGGGAACTTATTTCCTGGTAATTGTGAACTTGTTTATCTTTTTACCAGTCCTTTGAATCTAGCTGGCATTTTCACAAAATTCTAAAACTGGCCATGTATGTTGCAGTCTGGTTGATCAGTTTGACCCCCCTTTAAAGAGGATCTCCAGCCTGAACCTTACCTGAACCTGTACCTCAAATAAATTTAGAAGAACACATAAAAGGATATACTGTATATTTTAGGTAGAGCTGTGGATTAAATTATTCTTTTCTGGGAATCACTGGGAGATGTTTAAGGAAAATATATTACAAATATTCATCTTCCTTGTGTTGAGAAAGGAGGAGCCAAAAATAGTTTTGACCAATTAAACTTTAGTCTCACTGGGTTGGAACTGATCATTGATAAGCACCATCATTATAAAACCCAAAAAAGCTTCTGTAGCCATGTGTGCAATACCCTAACTGTTTTTGCTTACTGATTTACCATATATTTGCTATGGGCACCACCTTGTGAACAAAGTGGGAAATTACAGCCCTATATATAAATATTTCAAAAAGCACACGGAGACTTCAACATTGCATCATCCAGTTTAGGCCCCTTCCAAGGTTATATAAGTGATCACAAGGAGGAGGGCTTTTAGCTCTGGTCCTCCACTGGCTGGCAGAAGGACCACAACCTATTTATTATAAAGTATAAGGCAGCAAGTTTCTCTTATAATTCAGCTCATCAGGTGAAAGATTAGGTCTAGCTATCTACTGGTTTGTATTGTATCACACCAAGTACCATAGTGTATTTAGTAATCCAAGTGCTCTTGCCAAAATGAACACTTGCAGTAGGGAACCTGCTACAGGACTTAGGCAGGGGCGGTTGCTCTAAGACTGCAAGGGAAGCTCAGCTTCCTCTAAAATGACAAAAGAAATAAGTGATCAAATACATACAACAGTACAGTATGTACATGTCATTTCCTCTCACCCATTCCTGCAGCTTCACAGTGCTTTAAACAGTGTGGACGCTGAGCTTCCACAGAGTTCAATAGCAAAGCAAAAGTGCAGTGAAACAAGACGAGACATTGGATAAATGCTGGGCTTTGTCCCTCCCTTTGGACGCTCAGCTTCACTGGGGGTCTATGGGGCAGTGGGCTGGCCTGGAAGCTCATGCTGATTGAAACAAGATGAGTCATTGGATAAATGCTGTGCTTTGTCCCTCCCATCAGACTCTCAGCTTCTCTGGAAGTCTATGAGGCAGTGGCTTCTGCATGCTGATTGGATGATCTGTCTGAGGATGAATCCCTTTTTGATTGACAGTGAAATGAGCGACTCAGCAATCTTTCATTCTGATTTGCAACAACCTTTTTTTTCCGTTCTGAGTAACAAGCTGTACATAATGTCAAACAGTGTGGATGTTGTGGACAGGATTTTGGTAAAAACATTTCATAGTCTTCGCTATGAAGGAAAACTTGGAGCAGCGGTTCTCAATCTGTGGGTCGCGACCCCGGCGGGGGTCGTGAGGCCATCCCACTGGGGTTTAGAACCACTCCGGCACCCGGAAGCGCCCGCAGGAACCCTTCTTATAAGGGTTCCTGCGGGTGACGTCAGCTGAAAACGTCACCACATGACGCGCAACATGATGACGTTTTGGCTGAACGTCACCATATGACGCGGTGACATGATGACATTCTCCCCTATTTGTACCCTAGGGGAACTTTCCCTCCCAATTATGACAACCATAATATCATATTTCCTTGGTGTAATAATAAATAACTCCAGTAGGTGTCACTATCAGTACACCACTGAAGTATTATACCAGCAGCTCTGAACCTGGGGGTCACGAGCCCTTTTGGGGTCGAATGACAATTTGCCGGGGGTCACCTAACACCCCTCAAGATTGTTGCGGATTTACAATACCCTTTATCAATAGTATAGTCGCAACTGTGACAACATATTCATATTTGTTATGCAATATTGTTGCGGTCATGGATAAAGGATCGCGGCAATAAAAGGTTGAGTATTTGCATTATACCAAGTAGAGAGACAGAAAAATACATTTTTTTGGACATAAATCAGAGCGTAACCATTCCAATCATGTACAGGATATTTCAAGGGGAAATATGTCAGACCATAACACTTTAGTAGTGCCCACTCTGGGTCACTACATCAGTGGGATATACAATTTTCTATTTAATATTATCCTTCATGTATTTTTGTATATATGTTGTGCTCATGGTTCTTAATGAATTATTTTCCTTTTCCGAAACCAGTTTTCCTTTTTATTATATTTTTTTTGTTATATTTCACTTCATTTCCATTTATGAGGTCCAATATTCTATGTACCTTTTTTCTTTGACACTATATAAAGAGTTAGGTGGCTAACCATCACTGTAGTGGTGTTTTACACAATTTTGAGCTTAGGGCTGACCTCCCTGTGTGACATGGCATCATTATTTTCCATGACTATTATGCCAGCAACCGATCTCAATGGAAATATAGTTATTTAAAGCTACTTGGCACACTAAGGGGTAGTCAGCATCACACCAAAGCAATGGAATCACTTTGTAATAGACTCTTTACATTTTCATCCAATGATGATTGCAAGGCTTTGACGGCCAAGCTTTCATCCCACACTATGGAGTTTAGTGTGAACCAACCTTTGTCCCTGTTTAAATAGATTTCTCTACAATCCATAATCTCACTAGTCCGACGCCCCTTCTCTAGCAACCCTAGTCAGTGCATCATCTCATTGGAAGTGCAGCAATATAGATTCTAAACTACATTTCCCAGAGTTCTTCGACGCTGAGTTTCCCCCATTCGTTGTATCCTGCACCAATCAGCCGTCATTTGAGCAACAGGCTGGGCACAGGCTACGGGAGGACACGTCAACAATGCGGAAATGATCTTGCGATCAGCGGCCAGTGTCGCCAGGGAGAGGAGGTGAGAGTAAGAAGTAATGGCAGAAGGGTTGTATGTGCAGGGAAGGAAGATGCGCCTGCAGAATAAAGTGTGTCAGTGGAGGATAAGAAGGCAGTTGTGGTTATCAGGAGAGAAAGTAGGGTAAACACTAGTATAAGAAGAGGTGTATTCACATGAGAAGAGGAGACAGGTACAACAACCCAGGTGACAAGTGCCTTCTTTTAATGCAGAATGCCAAAAGGGATCCGCTGGTGATCAGAGTACAAGCTAGCACCGTGCAATGGATGCCAGCGTCTCCCCAGTATACTTGAGGGAACATATGGTGATGTACAGGTGCTTGGTAGATGTAATGTCTCACATTGTATCACCTAATAACTATGTATAAATATATTAGAGGTCAGTACAGAGATCTGTCTCACAATCTA
>WMED01014235.1:2796-14099 GCA_019650415.1 Pipa parva | reverse complement strand
CTTGTTATCTGATGTGCTCCCAATCTTTTGTTTCCTGGTGGGCCCTCTGATTTCTTGTTATCTGATGGGCTCCCAATCTCTGGTTTCCTGGTGGACCCCTGACTTCTTGTTATTTGATCGTCTCCCAATCTCTTGTTTCCTGGTGGACCTCTGATTTGTTGTTTCCTGCTGGAACCAAGAATTTTATGCATGTTCAGCCAACCCTGCTTCTAATTCAGAACACTGAATTATTAAAAATTGGCTTTCCAGAATCAGTCTTGTGAAGGGTGGTTATACCAACTTAACCTATGGTCCAATTAAAGGGTTATATACCAGAATCTGCAAAAAAAAGCATGTGTGCATAATCTTCTCTTTAATATTCTGGTCAGAATCAAAACAAACTATAAAGCTCAACTTTTTGTATAAAAGCTTTGAATTACTAGTGTATAAGCTGACTGATGATTCTCCTTCTTCACGGCCTTGCATTTCATTAGATGGGAACATCTTATAAGTAATTCTGAAAATTACATTCTGAAAAAAAAAAACGTATTTTCTCACCATTCACGCTACCCCTAATTACTTTCAATTATTAAAATGATTTCTTGTGGAATCGCATTTAAAACTGGCAAATTCTCTAATGGCGTATACATAATAAATTACCTTTCTGAGTAGAAAAATTGAGGTTAATGTATAAAACATAACCACGGACATATATATTTTGTTTAAGTGTGTGTTCGGTCATAAAAAATAGGGCAATTCCACACAGAATGTACAAGAGATTCCCAAGTATAATTTGTATAAAAATACATTATGTATTTGTGCCTATGATAATAATCATATTACATGTATTTAAAGAAGATGAAGGGTAAGAAAACCCAATAGAATATAAGTCCTCCAGGAATGGTATCCCCAAGATGACCAGAAAAATATAAAATATCCCATGTAGAACTTACACGAGTGCAAGATTTAAGATGCCATCAACTATTTCTCCCTATGTGAGTATAGTGGTATGGGTTCCATAACTGAGCTGAATTTATTTCATGTGCGAAGATTAGAAAACTTCACTCAACTTTATTAGATCTTAGACACATGAACAAAGAGTAGGCAGAGCTAAATCACACTACAGTGAAAATGCAGTGCAGTGGGTATTAGGTGACTAGTGAGCTGAAGTGGGTGACATCTGGCAAAATGGGAATAGTGCTGGGTTTAACTGGATAGGGTGGGAGTACAAACAAATGTAGAATAGCCTAGAGCACAAGGTTTGATCCCAGGAGACTCAGTAGTTTTCCCATGGGCTGCTATCAGAAATTGTGGTAACCCCAGCAACCTAACAAGTAGAGGAACCAGAAATTATACATTTATAAATATCCCAGTTACACTGAAATTTCAGTTACATAGCTTAATGTCCAGTTGGCAACTATTTCATTGGTTGGTACCCAGAAACCTAAATATGACTGATTAGATGGAACTTCTGGCTGGGCTAACATCAGTAGTAACCCCTTTATTTCTTAAATGTATTTCGAAGTAAAAAAGTAGCTAGGAAAATCTGATGGGTTCCTAAAATTAATGTGGCTATTTCAATTCATTTATATCTAATGTAAAAGGATTTGCATGGTAACCCTAGTGTACAATATGCTATTTTGTCCTGGAAAAAACATCACAGCTTTGATTAAACAGTTAAGAACCAAAAGAAAGACATTAACCTGCAACATTTAACAAAACCCATGAAAAGAACATTTTACGAGTGTTTTGTACTTTGGAGAGAATTCCCTTAAGGATTAGAGTTTTATATATTAAAGGTGACAGGAAAAAGGAATGTCATCCATTGCCTACTAATGAGATACAGAAGTCAATAGTGCTCGGGGAATTTTGTAGCTTACAGCAATTATTTCAGTTGGGACATAATTATAGAAGAATCCACCATATTGAAAAGAGATTGGGGTGGTAGAAAAGTATGGGCAAGCTATCATTCATTATGGGTTCAATAGGGAATGTCTGGGTTGTAAGAAAACCAAAAATGATTACAATAAAGTGAGGAACAGTAACAACAATGCATTTATAATTGAAAATGTTTTTATTATGGTCTACTAAATATTCTGAAAGATTTCTAGAAATATTTTTGGTTTTTAATTTTTCAATCCATGTGGGATTTCTGGAGAATTTCACGATATATAATTTGAAGTCCCATTGCTCACAATAAGAGGGAGGTCTGTTTACCCAAGAAATAAAAAAAGACTACAGTTAGCAAAGAAAAAAGCAAACACAAAGCAATGAAACTATAGCATCATTTTTTTTTTTTTTACTATATATGAATGTGGATCATATCATTAATTCATTTTTTATTTGTTATAGTGTTACTTGTCCTTTAATTTGAGTATACAGAACAGCCATTGTAATTAATCAACTCTGTTCAATAGGTCAGTATATACAGGTAATTACTCTTTTAATATGTATGTAAAAAACCCACAAGGCAGGATCCAATTATCCTCATATTGGGGGAAAAAAATTCCAAATATGGCAACAGATATAGATATTTTGCACAATTATATATATATAAAAAGAAAATATAGCTGCTGTTGTTTGCAACAGTAAGCCAATAGCCATTTAGAAAATGTAATATTTAATAAATTACAATTGTAATACTAATACAACTAGTAATACTACTAGTAGAAAATACTGTATTTTTCTGATAAATTGATCAAAATTAGCATTTCATGACGACAGTTTCTTAACTGTTACTCCACTGTTGGAAATCCGTAGTGTCCTGCTAGAAGTGATTCACATAGATTTCCTATACGAAGGTTTCACTAAAGACAAATATTGATAGTATTCCCAAACACCAGGATCATACAGACCTCAAGAGGGGATTTTCTGGATATATAGTTTGACATTTCAGCTTTCAAATGTAGTTTATAAAGACAACCACAAAGGATGAGGACTCTTTATGAGTCAGAAGTTCAATCTGTGTTGTTTTAGAATTTTTAATGCAAAATATAAGATAACAAAGAGAATGTTCTACTTTATAATCTACAGGTTGAATTCTGTCTTTTGAAAAACACCTGCTATAGTAGACACGTTTTGGGGGAAAGGCACGCTAAACACATTTACTCTATTTGAGTTAGTATTTTAAAAGATTAGTTTATTACACGCAGCTTCTAGTAAAAATTACAAAATTTAATAAACTCGAAAAATGACAATTTCACCTTTCCAGAGTTTATTCCCACGAGATCTTAGCAGTTTCTCTCAGTAAATATCGCAAGATTTTTTTTCGATTGATATTTGTAGACAGAAACTTTTTGATCGAGTTTTTTCCATGGAAAGGTAGCCATATGTTACATAAGTAATACGGTTACCTTTTCAGCGAAAAATCCAAACGATAAACTTGATCGGAAAAACTTGATCGAGAGTAGGATGGATTGCATGCCAAAAAATATATATATATATTTTGGGGGAAAATATACAAAACTCAAAAAGGTCGATCTCGATCTTTTAGAGTTATTTTTTATGTAAAAAATGGGCGTTTGATCAAATTTTTTTCACTGAAAAAGTAGCCAAAGCCCTTATGTAAAGTATGACTACTTTTCCATCGGAAAAAAAAAGATAAAGAAAAATCAATTGAAATGTTACGATTGGAAAGAATCAAACGCCCATTGTTGCATTGAAAAAACTTAAAAAGGTCATTTTATAATTTTCACTCTTAAATTTGGGGCATATTTACTAAAGTCGAATTGCTCATTATTGCCAGGTATCACCATGTTTTTTGTGAATTTGCGAGATTTTGCCATAGCCTATATATTAATATGCGGTAATAGCACCGCTAGACCATTATGCGCATTAAAGTCGGCAATATTGATATCGGTAAATTGCAATGCACCTATAATAGTAACAGTAGTTATTCTATGTTGTTATTGATAACAGTATCGATATCGATAATACAACAGCGGTTTTACTTAGCATAACTCAGGACTATAATCACACTTTTGCCCATTGAAAGTAATGAATAACGCCACCCAGAGGTTGGCGAAATATCAAGCAGCAGAAATAGCAAAAAAACAACAAACACTTACCTTAGTAAATAAAGTAGAAAATACCGCAGATGGGACGGACAGCGTTAAAATCAGCGATATTGATAAAAACCACAAACACGTGATACTTAGCGATAACCACTGCGAAAATGAGCTTTCGGGTTTTGTTAAATGGGCGAAAATATCAATATTGCTAAAAATAGCCACTTTGCACATTCGATTTCAAAAGGATAAACAATTTGACTTTAGCAAATATGCCCCTTTGCGTGCTTTTACTCATCATTTAATAAATGAAAGACTAGGTAGTCGGATACCTTGCCTATAGGACAAAAGTGCCATTTAAATCACAAATAAGCACTCTGCTTACAGAAAGCATTTCAGGACATTTTGCTATACCCAGGGACCAGAGACTGGAGTCAGAAATAACTACAGAAAATTGATAGAAATAAAGTTTTGTTTTTTGTAAATCTACTCCATTTCGATCCCTCTATTTCCCTGCTTTATTGGGGAAAAGTAACATCCAGCCGATTCATAGTAATTTTATTACTTAGTAGACGGTTTCATTATGCTTTAAGGAGCAGTATTTCGAAATGAATAAATTCTCAGAAAATATATTTAACAAATAATGAACCTTGTTTTTAATAACTGTTTATAAACATTTTACAAAACATTTTTTTAAAAAACCTTCGCTGAAACACTTCTTTGTTAAAGTTTATTGCCACCTGCGTGGATTAGAATGTTCAATGCACATGCAGCCAGTTGAACAGGCGAACAGTGCAGAGTCTAATTAGAATTAAGGAAAAAGACCCTGCAAAGTCAAGGAGCCATACTAACTGGTATAAAATGAAAACCTTTCTAGGAGATATCGAGGGAGTGCTACAGCAGTGATGACCTATATAGATTAGCTTGGAAAGCATTCATTTCTATGATGTTCTGCACGTCGTTATGCTATTACTGAATGATTGATAGCACTGTATGAAATACAATGATTCGATAACCTGCAATGAGCAGTGAAACAAATCACAGGCATGCCAGAGAAAAGTGTTCATATACATTCATTAAAAAAAATCTCCCAGCCAGACATATGTGCAGCTTGTTCACAGAGATATGATTGTTCAGGAAGGGACCATTTACAGGGACAGCGGTTGGTAGAAAATTGAGATGAACATAAGTAAATATTTACTGTAACATTAATGGGAGGGTAAGGAAAAATATAAGTAAATGTTTACTGTAAGGGTAATGGGAAGATCAGGAGGAACATAAGAAAATGTTTACTGCAAGGGTAATGGAGATATCAGTAGAAGCATAAGTAGATGTTTACTGTAAGGGTAAAGGGAAGATCAGGAGGAACATAAGTAAATGTTTACTATAAGGATAATGGAAAGATCAGAAGAAGCATAAGAAAAGGTTTACTGCAAGGGTAAATGGAAGATCAGGAGAAACATAAGTAAATGTTCACTGTAAGGGTAAAGGGAAGATCAGGAAGAACATAAGAAAATGTTTACTGTAAGGGTAATGGAAAGTTCAGAAGAAGCATAAGAAAATGTTTACTGCAAGGGTAAATGGAAGATCAGTAGGAACATAAGTAAATGTTCACTGTAATGGTAAATGGAAGATCAGGAGGAACATAAGTAAATGTTCACTGTAAGGGTAAAGGGAAGATGAGGAGGAACATAAGAAAATGTTTACTGTAAGGGTAAAGGGAAGATCAGGAAGAACATAAGTAAATGTTTACTATAAGGATAATGGAAAGATCAGAAGAAGCATAAGAAAATGTTTACTGTAAGGGTAATGGAAAGATCAGGAGGAACATAAGAAAATGTTTACTGTAAGGGTAAAGGGAAGATCAGGAAGAACATAAGTAAATGTTTATAGTAAGGGTTATGGGAAGATCATTAGGAATATAAGTAAATGTTTACAGTAAGGGTAATGGGAAGATCAGGAGGAACAGAAGTAAATATGCCTTGTTTACTTTTTGTTTTATCTAGTATTGAAATAAAATTTTTGCTCAAGGGATTTACCAAGTAATAATTTGGTTTATGCAATGTAAAAAATATAATTGTCTATGATCACTGGGGGTTCTATGGTTTTTGGGTCAAACAGATGTTGCATCTACGGCTCCCAAAGGAAGTTATTTTTCTGATAGCATACCTGCTTTACAAAATGTAATTAGTTATACATTTGGGGCTGTATAGGTCATCAATGTACCATATACCACCTTTCTGCTATTTTATATACTGGTGGCACCAGCCAGTAAATCACACTGGTGGTTCGTCTCTTTAATATTTGTGGTGTGTGCTTCTGCTGAACCACAGGCAGTAGAGTGTAGCACCGTGTTAGCCATTGATTTAAGCAAATACAAGAGAGTACAGGTGATACCTTTTATTGGCTAACAGAATAGATGGTAAATGCAATCTTTCAAGGCTCCTAAGGCCTCTTCATCACCTTCATAAGGTGATGAAGGTGATGAACCTGCTGAACCACAGTGACATCAAAATGAAGCATGCAGACTAGACACAAGGGAGAAATGACTATATCACAAATTATTGCTGGAATAACTTTAGGCCTTGGTGAAATTACTGAGTCAGGTTGCCTGGCACTTGCATAGAGACCAGCAATGAAAGGTTACTTTATATATTGTACAGTAATCACACATACACTTCAAAGTCCTGCATATGGTAGGATAGTTACCAATGCACATCTGAAAATGATATCTAGCTACCAACGTACAAAGCCCAGTGATGACATGGTTAATAATGTAGAGTTCCAAGTGGTTACCCACTTAGCAAGGTTTGTAGTGAAACATTCACATCATATTCTAGAAACAAAAACAACAAAAAAAAAACAAGTGCAAAATGGACTGATTCCACTAAACCACTTGGAAAACTTATCCCTAAAACAAGTAATAATCTATGTTTTTTGAGATAAACATGGACTGATGTCCACATCAGAAAACACACTAACGAACCCTCAAGACATCAGGGTTGAAACCAGGGTTAAGGCAGTAATAACATTCCTGATTGCTGCTGTTCTCTCATGGACACTTGTGGCTATCAATCCCTATGAATGATCTAGTCTTTGATTCTTTGACAAGTGGAGATTTCATAATGTTGCTGGCGCACCCATATCTTTATAAATACACACAGTATCCTAAGCATTAATGATTAATGCATAAAGTAGGCAGCCTAACTCTCCAATGTTCATGGTCGAAGGATTCTATAATCAGAATCCCTCAACTTCTGTTGTCATGTTTTCCCAGATTAATTCAAACCCCTTCATGCTGACCTTCTCTCTCCCTTCATGACCTCCACTCCCTCTTTTTTCCAGCCATTATGGGAAAGGAGCAGATTTCTCTCTCCAAGGAATCCCTCCTGTAACTTATGGAAAGAAAGCCACCTCCCATCCAAACTGACGCTTAACTCACTTGGAGCAGAACAGGAGGGAGGACGGTTACATGGAAGAGTGGTGCATCTTTAAACAGAAAGTTTAGGGCCATTTCTGAAGAGTAGGACATCTTAAGATGGAAGGACTATGCTAACTGGTAGGACATAGACCTGCTTTTATAGCAAATTTTACAGCCTTTTCAGAAGTGCCTATGGGGAACTGCTGTCTGTTGTTTTTGTAAAAAAACAAATAATGAAATATTTAAAAAATTGTTTTTTGACTTCTCCTTAAAGGAATTATCAAGTTTAACTATTTTTTGTTTGTTTGAGTTCCAAACATCCATACTGTATTCCCCTTATTCCATTTGACTCAGTATGAGCTTTATAAGATTATGATATCAGCAGACAAAAATTGCTAACTATCTAGAAAAAGACAGTTTCCATTCCATACTGGGAACCATTTGTCACAGCAGTGAATATTCTCAATAGATTTTTGTTCTCCAGTGATAATTTCTTTTAGCAGACATTTCTCAGATATTTTTTTTTTCCTTTTATTACCCCCAGAGAGTAGTTATATCTAATAGTATCTGTTTCAAGTTATCCAAATGACATCCTTCCTCCCGCTGTTGAACGTTTTTGCAGGAAGATGCTTAGCAGATCAATATGCCACAATTTAAAGCATTACTTAAGAAGAAAGTCTTATTCAGTGCTAGTGATGAATACAGCCTGCTTTGACCAGGATGAATAGGATAAAGAACATTCTCCTGTAGGCTTAATGCTGCTAAAGTGAGGTTTAAAGGTTTTTGTTATTTTGACCACGTTATCAGCAGCCTTCAGCTTTAACCTCTCGAGACAAAGCTTCTGTGAATTTAGACTTGGAGAAAAAAGATGCACTGGGCAGATCTGTTCTTTAATTAACCCAGTAGTACGATAAAGATATAGAACTTTTTTTTTTTTTGGGACTATTTCATACTGCAAATAATAAGTTTTATTTTGATTTCAGTCTAAAGCGGTTAAAGAAATATCCTCTTTCCATGAGAAGGTATTAATGAATGAGTTTAGGCAATTAGCTTGGTTTGTGCAGGATTTGCAGATATTCCTATTATTTTCTTCTTTTGTAGCTGGAAATAGAGTGATATTTTTTGATGAAGACTATCTTAACTTATGGGGCATATTTACTAAAGTAAAATTTCTCATATCGCCAGATATCGCCATAGATTTAGCGATATTGGATGATATCCCCATAGCCCATTTATTATTATGTGGCAATAGCACTGTTAGTGCATTATATGCATTTATCCCAGCGATATCGATATCTGTAGAAGCAGTGGTACCAGTTGCGTCTATGGGGATGGATATAGGTATCAATATCGATATAGATATCCATGTGTATATCGATATCGATAAGTTACACTTCAAACATAACTCCAGACTACAGCCCCATTGAAAGTAATGGATAACACCACCCAGAGAGTGGCGATATATTAAGCAACAGAAATAGCCAAAAAAAACCCAAACACTTATCTTAGTAAATAATGCAGAACAGCGTTAAATCAGGAGATATCGATACACAGAGATATCCACTGCGATAATACCTTCCAGTGCTTTGATAAATAGGCGATAATCAATATTGCTAAATCCAGAGCTAACCAAATTCATTTTTATAGGGATAAGCAATTCGACTTTAGTAAATGTGCCCCAAAACTGTGTGTGTTTTTTTTTTTGTCATCTCTTATTTGCAAAATTCTATTGAAAAAATGACGTTGTGGGGATAATTGAATAAAATGTGTAAAATCTATAGTAATGTTATTGGGTTTAAGATGTTATTTTGATTCGACAGGTTGAGATAACCCTAAATTTCAGGATATCCAGAGGAGTTTTAAACACTTGGGTGAAATTTTATTAAACTCAGAAAAGCCCGATTTCATTTTTCCGACTTTATCCCGAGTATATCTCGGCTGTTCATGAAATAAAAGTCACTCAATATTTTCGACTGAAGTTTAAAGACTGAAGGGGGTTATTCACTAAGGTGCGAATTCAACTGTCAAATTGGCAAACAGCAGATTCCCATAGTAAATCCGTTACAATTTCCCCATTGTAAAGTCGCGACAATTTTTTAAAGGTAAGATTGCGACAATTTTCTCATTATAAAGACGTGGCTGCGACAGTAGCAGCCTATTGCGACTGTCTTTATCTGGCGAATCCGCACCTATACGCAACAATTCAGACATTAATTAATAACTTTTCAGTGGAATTTTTCAGTTGAATTTTTGGATGGAAAGGTACCCATACTACTAATGTAAATTATGGCTACTTTTCCATCCAAAAATTCAAAAAATTTTATCAAAAAATCAGGATTGAAAAATTCAATTGAAAATTTTCAGTCATTAAATATTGATTGAAAATATCAAGTGATTTTTACCGCACGATCAGCTGAGATGTTCTCAGGATAAACTCGGAAAAGTGACATTGGGCTTTTCCGAGTTTAATAAATTTCACCCATCCGTACTTTCCTCTTTTATTAATGGGGGGGGGGGGGTAACTATTTGTCATAATTACAGACCCCCTTAAAGATGAAGCAGGACAGATTTTTTCAAGTTCTTTACAAGGAGAGCAACAACAGAATATAAAAATGCCCCAGATTCCTTTACAGTTTCTATATATTCAACTTGCGCATACAAAAATGCTAAATGATGCCTAACAAGTACGATATTTATTTAACTTTAAGCATAAAATTTGCTAAAGTCAAAAATTATTTTTTAGACTTTTTTGCCCATTTTTCAGACAAAAAAATGGGGTTGAAATGGGGTACTTTTATGCCCCCGAATTGCAGCCAAAAAAGGGGGAGCGAAGATTACGTTTTCGACCCTTTTCCCATTTTTGCAATGAAAAACAGCCAAAAAATGGGCAAAAATGTCCTTTTTGACTTTAGTAAATTTCGCCCTATTAAACTGATATTTCTGGGGCACTTTAGCAAGTTGTGTTATATAAAGCTTCATAAAGAAACAATGGCAATGGATGGGTTTATTTAAAGAACACATAGCACAAGACTACTATCAGTGAACATGATAACAGAGAGAAATAAAATTAGTTAAATTCAACTTCAAAGATAACAGTTTTAGAAGTGCATTATTCAAATAATCCTTTTTTAGTCAGTTGTGTAGCAGGGCATTCTAAGACAGTCTACAGTTTGTGCTCGATTTTTATTTTTCATCTTTTTGAATTCTTTGACTTTCGCTCCATTGTTGAGGTTCTTATTCCTTCCTTACCTCTTCGTTTAGCCCCTCTACTCTCTTTCTTCCATTCTGTGCTTATAGCTAGGCTAGTTGCTAGGCGAACGGACTCTAGCAACCAGACTTTTTAAATTAAAAAAAAAAGAGAAAGACTAACTGCAAACTGACTTAGAATTACACTCTCCATAACATACTAAATGAAATAAATTAATTAAATAAAAGTTAATGGACCGTACCTTTTAGAAATGAATGTTAACCAGTTCATACTAACTCATCATTAATTAGCTTAACCTTCAAGGAACTGGTTTAAATGTTGAGGAATTAGACAGTTACGGTAGATACTACAGTTTAAGACCCCCTATTAATTTATTGGAATATTTCTTAGTTTACTGTATACTTACTGCACTTCTTTGCACACATTTTGTGTCTCAAGGGGGATAAACCCATATAAAAATGTCTCTATTTTAAAGCAGCTATAAAATAGAGGAATACAATATTGCATCTATATGTAGCTTTTGATGCTAAACAGCATTGAGTGAATCATCAGCACTGTTACCTAGCAACACCAAGGAACATTGAGGGCACAGGATTTAAAAATATGAGAATGTATTATAAAACTGTACTTGCATGCATTTTATATATATATATATATATATATACTGTATATATATATATACACACAC
>WMED01014234.1:0-14099 GCA_019650415.1 Pipa parva | reverse complement strand
TCTCAAGTCCTCAGACAGTTCTTTGGTCTTCTTTCTTCTCTCCATGCTCAATGTGGTATGTGGATTCAAAAGGAAAACAGAACTCCTGTATATAGGTGCACACTGCATAAAATTAGTATTTATTAATTAGTAATCCAAATTGAGGAAAGAAAAAAGTGAAGACAATGACTGAGCAAGACAATAGTAAAAACAATTAAAAATTGAAGCTGTCAGTAAGTCCGAAAAGACAAGGAGTAAGGTAAGTATTAGCGCCTAGCTCGTTGGCGCCGCGAGAGGAAGCTCCAGTTTGGCAGCGAAACGCGTCTGGCAGCATGTGACATGGCAACCCGAACTTGACATGACCTGACTAAGCTCCTTACCCACGAGATAGGCGCTAATATTTACCTTACTCCTTGTCTTTTCGGACTTACTGACAGCTTCATTTGTGACGCTCACTGAGGGATTCTTTACTCCAGACTCCACTATTATAAAGGTTTTTGCAATTTGTTGTCTGAATCTGCTTAGTTTACTCTTATTTCTGTTTCCATTTCATTACCTGCCATGTCATCTGTGTGTTTTTGTATTTTTAATTGTTTTTACTATTGTCTTGCTCAGTCATTGTCTTCACTTTTTTCTTTCCTCAATTTGGATTACTAATTAATAAATACTAATTTTACGCAGTGTGCACCTATATACAGGAGTTCTGTTTTCCTTTTGAATCCACATGTCTTTATTAACCCCTGTTGGTTGCACCTGTTTGTTCACATAATTAGTTTGTGCTCACTACCAAAGTATATTCTTTCCATGCTCAATGTGGTACACACAAGGACACAGGACAGAGGTTGAGTCAACTTAAATCCATTTCAACTGGCTGCAAGTATGGTTTAGTCATTGCCACCACCTGTTATGTGCCACAAGTAAGTAGCAGGTGCTGTTAATTACACAAATTAGAGAAGCATCACATGATTTTTCTAAGGGTGCCAATACTTTTGTCCACCCCCTTTTTATGTTTGGTGTGGAATTATATCCCATTTGGCTTTTTGACAATTCTTTTTGTGGTTTTCCATTGAAGAAAAATTAAATGAAGAGATAAATACCAAAGCATTTGTGATTGCAATCATTTTCTGCAAGAAATTGAGTATTATCTGACGGAATTGCAGGGGTGCCAATACTTTTGGCCAACACTGTAAATAACTGGACCAACTCCATAAGGAATAATGGCTTTTGCCAGCCTAAAGCAGGTGAACACTTTTGGTCAATCAATTTGATGCAGCAGTTTTATAAATGGTGAAATTGGCAATATTCATATTTGCTGATATTTCATCAGCATTAACTGGTGATAAAACTTTTCAACTTGTATTATTTCATCTAAATATACATGACAGAGCCAAAGGGGAGAGAAGGGAACCTAGTTTCCCTTGATCTCAATAAGGAAACTATATGCTATTTCAACCCCAGCATATTGCTGCAAAGGCCTTTTGGGTAATGGAAGGCAGGAACAGAGCTCTCTAGGTCATGAAAACAGTTCTTACAATAAACTCTAATAATAATACCAAATTAAAAAATACTTGTTCTGCACTGTAAAATAGCATTACTATTACTAGTATGGTACATGAGTTTCAAACATTTTCACAAAATTAAAAGGATTAAGTAACCTAAATTTTTGTATCAAAAATACAATCCACTGAAAACTGCCACGTAATCATCACAACCCTGCCTAAAAGAACAATTTCTATTATTCCACTGCAACTAGTTAAACCTTATAAAATGATTGAACATTATTGGCTAAAATTCCAATGAAAGCACGGACATATGGGAAGAATCATGCAATCACAAAGCCTATAATTTAAAGAAGGCACACTCGACTCTAGTCAAGTTTCATTTAATATTTAACAGAATGTTCTTTGAGTGCAACACCAGCTTAGTTTATATGTTCATTTGCAGTAGCACATCCTGCTATCTATAAAGTTAAAAAAAATATTGTGACACTAGCTTTGTCCGAATAGAAAATCATACCAAAAACTTGATCACTTCCACACCGAGGGCAAAATTCAATAAATACGGAGAAGCCCGATTTCGCTTTTCCGAGTTTATTCCTGCGAGACCTTGGAAGTTTCTTGCAGTAAATATCGTGAGATTTTTTTCAATCGATATTTAACGACAGAAACTTTTCGATCGCATTTTTCAAGCTACCTTTCCAGTGAAAAATTTGATAGAAAAGTTTCTGTTGGTAAATATCGATCAAAAAAATCTTGCGATATTTACCTAGAGACACTTCCAAGATCACGCGGCAATAAGCTTGGAAAAGTGAAATTGGGCTTTTCTGAGTTTATTAAATTTCACCCGTATAGAGAGATATAGAGACAGCTATATGGACAAACCTTATATTGATTGCATGAAAGTAAGGAAATTACAATGAAAGAAACAAACAAAACATTCTGTTAAGTGACTATATTAACACTAAGGATGCACTTGGTGTTTACCTATAGTACAGTTGTATGAAGTTGAAGGAGAACTAAAGTGCTTGTTTGTCTAGAACTGAGACAGCCTGGATGGTGTAAGTATACTTAGCAATGGATGTTTTTTGTCCCTCGTTGACTCCTCCCTCTTGTTTCAGATGCTGTTTGTTCGTACTTCAGGTCTGCCTCCTCTACTTCATTGCCAATGCAGACATGGGCAGAAGGTCCTAGTACTATGTGTGCACACAAAGCTGGAACCTGCAGGATGAAGAGCAGCTGAAGCAAGAGTTATCTTTGCAAGGATGGAAAAATCATTTGTAACTAAGGCCTGGTTTTAGACAAAATGGCCCTGGGTAAAAAAAAAAGTGGGACTTCATATGCTCGTATGTTTGTCAGGTGTGTGCCAGGCAGAGAGTGTGAACAGAATAGGTCTGTCTGCAGTATTGGGGACCCTGGGCACTTGTTCAGTTCTGTGCATTATTAAAACCAGCCCTATTGGAACTGTTGACTGAGGAGTAAGGTAGTAAACTTAAAGGGAATTTTTGAGGGGTTCTGCCAAGAAGAACTGTGATTTTAGAGCTGTACAATAAACATATTAACATTAGGGGTTTGAACAACATTTTGTTTGTTTGGTGTATTTATATGGATAAGCCATTACGTTGGCTTTCCCATTTCTCCACACTTTTAAGGTAGGTAGAAGCACAGGTGCCTTTGAAAGGCTAATGAATGGCTAAATCTGGATGTGATCTTATCAAACAAAGAGAGAAGCTGAGATGACCTTTTTGTTTCTTGGAGCCACATTTTACTGAAGAGAGTGCTGAGAGAATACGTGCACCCAAACACATTACGACTTTGAATATACTGATGTAAAATCTAAGTGTAAAACGCTTGGATTATGAATTGCTAGTTTTGTGCTGGTATTTTGTAATGTTGGTAGCAGGTAGATATGTGATTTTTTTAATAGAGTTGTTGCAATGTACTACAGCGAAACAAGGAAACTCATACATTTACATTTAAATGATTTTCTCTGAAGCTGTCAGTAATCTAACACAAAGCCTTTCTCTGCTGTCAGCTGTAGTGACAACAATGAAGGCAGAAGAATGATGTAATGACTGTATCACTTACATTATTCTCTCCCAAATGAATTATCTTTGCATGAGCTCACCTTCTATTACTGGAATCATATCTGTAAATCACAGTGTGCTGAATATACAAGCAATCCACTTTGGTACACTATTCTATCTGGGACTGTGGGTAGATACGTTTTCCAGTGAGAAGAATTTGGCCAGGGTCCAGAGTAGACCAAGCTGACAGAAAGGAAACTAGCAGTTTAGTATGCAACGCATCCTGGCCTTGCTGCATAAAAATCTTGCAGTAGCTTTCTCTTGAGTGAAAAAGGATCCATAGCTATTTTTAGAGCAGAGAGTGTGATGGATCTTTTCCCTTGGCAGTCACAGCCCAAACCGTTGACACAGTAGTCTAAGTTTACATTCCAGACTAGGGATAGGAAACTTTCCTTTTTAATGACTCATTTTACACAACTTCAGCCTTAACTGTTTTAATAAACCTCTATTAAAATGGTATCTAAGATTGAATTCAAGAAAAGACTGAAATCTGCTCATACAGTATACTAAACAATACAGTATGTAAATTTATGCAAAAGGTATTATAGAATTCATTTTTCTCAACACAATTAATTGCATTTTCTATCGGTAAAGTTGCTAGAGAAATATATTTAAAAGTCTTACGCAAAAACAACATTTACATCAAGAATGTGGACTTGTTACTGATTTCTTTGACCTGTAGCCTTAGACCTTCATTGGCCAATTGAATAGCAAACTAGTCCAGTGTCAGTTAAAGGGGCACTATAGTGCTTATATAACTGCACACATACATATAAAACTCCTTTATACTAAGCCAATTGCAGACACAAATAGTTAAAAAAGGTTTAGTGAAGAAATAATACTTGCCATTTGTTTCCCTTAATTAGTTTTCCTGAGAGCTGACATTTTGTCAACCCCCTCCCAAGTTAGGCAACATGAGAAGAAAAAGCTGCCTAACTTTTATTGGTCAAGCAGTGCGCTGACTTTTTGGCTTCATTGTGTATATTTGGAAAGTAGGAGATTACAGACAATAAGCTAACAAGTGTGCAGGCAATAAGTAGTAAGTAGGGCAAAAATGTCCAGAGTAGGGTACCCTTTCATGTCACACACACATATTTCCTGGTGCAGGAGTTTATCAGTGCGGCCTCATCAATCATTCTGCTTCAGATGAAACATGTCCTGGGGAGAAATTGTTCTCAGTAAGGTATAGTACTGCATATCAAAAGATGTAACCTGACTATGGTTCCCCTTTAAAGTATTCTCCTATCTTCTGTCATTTCCTCCTCCCTTGGTGCTCTTTTTGGGTTCTTGCTTGTAATCAGCATGCCCTAACCATTTCAGGTGGCATTGCTCTGTTGTCCACTGGCAAGGAGACCCAGTAGGTATGGTGTCATTTACAAGGGTCACCATATTTTTTACATGGTAAAATTACCAGATGAATTAATTTCCTTCAGAATTTTCAATTATATAGTTCCCAGTGAGCATTGCTCCATTTGTCAAATGACTTAAATAAACACTTTTGTGAAGGACAAGTCTACAGTAAGTCACGCCACACTCTGCCAAGAACTACCTGCCCTATAATGACATTATAGGACATTGAGAGCATGTGTGACATTTAAAAAAAAAAAACAGTGAGTGGGGTGTCATTTGCAGGTCTCACCATTTTTTCACTTGGTGATTACTTCCCTTAAGGAAAGGCTAATTTGCATAAGGGACACTTGTACTTATCCCCCCCCCCATGTAAAATACTTTTTTTCAACTTTGAGCACAAACAGGGTGGCCAACTGTCAGTAAATTTAATGACCGTTAGTAAATTAGGTTAGATCTTCATTCTTCAGTATAAAAAAGATAAGGCACTAACAATCTGATAATGGCTTGAACCTATTCCCTATTACCTTGTTGGGGGAAGTTGTGTACTGTATGTTAAAGTTTCAGGAAAAAAATATTGGTTATCAGTACATTTTTATAAAATTGCTTCTAGAAGTATTTCTAAAGATTCAAATGATGAAAGATGCCATTATGTTGTGGATATTATGAGATGTGGTGCATCTTATCTGGAATTAAGAACAGCTATAGACAAAGGATAGAGCTATGGCACTCCCCTTTTCTACACAAACATAATAGTAAAAAGAACAATAAACAAATTACCTAACCAATGGTGTAAACCTACATGTAGCTCACAGACTACACTATAAAGTGTAATTAATCTCAAATGATAAAGATATAGTTGTTCTGTTGCTTTGCCAAGGTCAGCAAACTTAAATACTGTAACTCCTCATGTCTTCGCAATTTAGTAGCCCCTTCTGCAAGCCTCCATAAATAGTCACTCGAAGGACTGGTAAATGCTTCAACCTGTCCTATTGTCTATATGGGGTACTGAATGTTCCATAACAGCCATATTAACTATGTCCGGGTAAGGGAAATGGGAAAATTACTGTATTTTAATGAGATAACTAATTGTTAATAAACTATTTAAGGGACAGAGAACCATTGTTCATGCCCTAATTTCTTTCTGTAATTGTTTAAACTGCATGAGTTCGTATAGAGACCAGAATCTCTAATACCTGGTAATTTTTACAGTAATTTTCTCAGCAAATTCTCAGTGACTTTTCTAAGGAAAAGCTACTTTATAGTAACTTATGTAAGATGAAATACAAATGGAAAATATCACCAGGTGTAAAAGATTCTGGTAACGGTACACTAAATTCTGGATATAATCAAGGCTGTTAATACATGTACAGGAATCACTGAGGATAATTTAATAGTTGTAAGTTTTATTTAAAGTGCAAAATGATTTATATTGATAATAGAGTTAAATATAGATAACATTCCCATTGTAATCTCTTTTTGAAAAATATAATTTTGCAGCAGTTATTCCAATCCCCTGGACTGATTGGACTATGCATTGTGTCTGTTCAATTGGCAGCTAGGTGCTCTGATCAGCACAGTTGAAGATCAGAGGTGTTAGCATATAGTTGTATGTTTTAAATTTCCACGTTTTTTGTCAATAGTTGTATGTATGTATAATTTTATTTATAAAGCGCCACAAATTTACACAGCGCTGTACAATTCAGCAATACAAATATAATACAGACATGGGAAAAGTGCATTAAACAATACAAGTATATTATCACAGGGATATTTCGCTTTAAGTGCCAGGTTGTGGTTGACACAAGAGATTGGAGGTCCCTTCCCCATAGAGCTTACAGTCTAAATGGGAGGATGATTTACATACACAGATAGACGGGTAATAGGAGCTGTAACAATGTACTGAAACACAGGACAATAAATACAAATACTAAGCATAAGTAACCAATTAAGGATAAAATATATACATAAAAATCAGTGATAAATATCAGTGCTGGTGCTCCAAAAGGTAGAACTTCAGTTTGGTTTTAAACGTGTGGAGGGAATGTTCCTGGCGAAGATAAAGGGGTATAGAATTCCATATGTGTGGGTCAGAAAGAGAGGAGGGTTTGAGATGAGAAAGGGCAGTACTGGTGTGTGGCATGCAAAGCTGGGTGCTTTGGGAGGAGCAAAGTTGACATCGAGGAATGTATGGGCATACAAATGAGGAAATGTAGGGAAGGGCAACGGAGTGAAGTGCCTTAAATGTCAAAAGGAGAACACTGTAAATGATTTGTTTTCTTACAGGAAGCCAAGGAGCAGAGAGAGATTGGGAGAACGGTTGTCCTGTCTGGGGAGAGAGGAAGAGAATTCTGGCAGCAGAATTTAGAAGAGACTAAAGTGGAAAGAGGTGGGAAACTGGAAGGCCAGATAGAAAAACATTGCAGTAGTCCAAGTGAGATAGGACAAGAGTGTAATAATTGGACTTGTACCCAGAGGGAGGAAAAGGAGGAGGCAGCAGAAAGTGTTACTACAGTAGACTTGGCACTAGCAAAACCTAAGGGACGGAGTCTAAGACACTCCCGATTTTCAGCTTGTCTCTCCGCAAGTAGGTATGGACTTTGCAGCGGTGCTATGTCCAGGTCGCGACCCTCAAGTTCTGCTGTCCACTGGAAGTAGAGCTTGCAACTTGAGAAAAATACAGTAGTCGAATGAATAGCGATGGTCAGGACAGGTAGCACAGATGCAGTTAGAAAGCAGGTTACAAGGTTGGGATAGGCGGCAAGCAGAGAGAATCGGGAAACAGGCTATGGTCATACATGAGAAATCAGACAGGAGATATAACGCACCCAGGCACATCAAAAGAGTCGTATAAACGGGCGCCAGACAAAATGCTAAAGGCGTTTAAATAGGTTTTCAAACATGAACGTGTACGTGACATAATCCTGCGACTGCACCCATTGCCAACCCGAGACATCCATGGATATTTATGCACCAGAATAGCAGGCCGCCCGAGACTAGACTCCACAAAAGATGGCGACCGCAACACACGCCGACGCTGGACTGCAGAAGAGGGCCGCAGGTAAGTCGCAATCCTAACAGAGGGCATGCATAAGGTTGCAAGTAGTTATTTCAAAGATATCTTCTAAAATGTATACAATATTTATAAACTATATACTGTAAGTTACAAACCTGGGTAACACAGCATTAACAAATGTCATATGCATATTAATTCAGAGGCAATAGTGTCCATTAAGTGAGCAACTTGACTGGCACACTTGAGAATTCAGAAAACCAATCAGCAACTTGCAGGTGTACAATGGTGGTGCTGCAGATCATCTCACTTTCATTTCTCACATTGATAAAATACATAATTCAGGTTTTGATTAGTTCATTAGATGGTATCATGAAAAAGAAATGTTACTAAAACTGTAATCACGTTATATCACTGAAACACGCTGCAAACAAAATATGAGTAACTCATGAGTAATTATACATTGTTTTGGGGTAAACAGTATTATGGTGCTATTACTGTGCTAAACATACATATAATTCAGTTTGGATTTTCCTCTATACCACCAGATGTCACTGTATGAAAATAATTCCTTGGGCAATGAGTGACAGACTGAGCCTTAGAAGAGAGGAAACAATGTACTTGTAAAAGCTATAAAAAAAAACAACAACATACTACTGAGAAGGATGGGCCACACACTTTTTCTAATCATGAAAATCTGATCAAGATCACAGCTGGTCTAGCCAGATGAAATCTTAATCAATATGTTATAATCAAAAACAATGACTATTTTTCTTAACTAGAATACAGGAAAACACCAGAGACTGTACACAGAGAATTCTGGGAAAATCCCTAAGGGAGCATAATAATGGTTTCAGTTACAGTGTGACAGATTTGTGTAGGCCTGTAGGGGATCATGAGATAAAATACCTCCCTTCCCATTTGCCACTGGGATTCCATCCTGCATGCAGTGGGCTCACTTCCTACCCACAAACAAGGTGTGGTGCTTGTGAATGGGTTAATCCATGCCTCTTTGTGCAAAGCTATAGAGTGAGATAGATTAATAGGAAAAAAAGATAATGGTGGGTACAGATCGCCATGCACACAATATCCAAATGTCTCAGTATTTACATTAAAACAAAAAACCAGAAATAGGCCACTGGGGGCAAACGGAGCAATTGCCTGAGACCCACTTGCAATGCCTGTGTCTCAAAGCTATGTTTGTTTGTTTGTTTTTTTGTTTTCGTAGCAACTGCGCAACTTTAACTAGCATTGCCAATACATCTAGTAGGGAGGTTATGTTCCCGGTATCTGCGCGTCTGGGCACTTCCTTCAAGGGGAAATTTGCTAAAGTGAGAATTCAACTGTGAAATTCTCAAACAGCGGATTACCATAGCCAAAAACCGAGACCGCGACAATTTTAAAGTCGTGACCGTGGCAATATTACCATGAACAATAGTAGTCTATTGCAACCGTCTTTAGCTGGCGATTTCACACCTTTATGCAACAGTTCGTACGTTAGTCAATAACCCCCTGAGCTGTCTTATGTAGAGTTACTGCAACCACTTCAAGGCAAGAAAAGGATCAAGATCTTTGATGCCTTCATGTGCTATGTCAGTTAATGTGCATACTGATAACGCAGGTTATGATGATATACATTAACAACCAACCAGCAACTGTAAGGATATCTTCCTGCTGCATACTTACATAACATACGTAACAGCCAGCCCCAATATCTATTGAATTGAGTGCTGTTAAACAATTTATGAGGTGGCAAGAGGTTAGTGGAAGTGAAAACATGACAGTAGTAATAGGGTCCTTGCTGCGATGTTATGCCATTTTACTTTGAGCATGTGTTTACCATAAATACTGTAAATACAGATACACTTTACACTAAAAACATTTCCTGACCCTAAAATCACACTAAAATTTCTACCCCTCGCTTTTTGCATTGCTCCTAGAGCCATTTGCTCAATGACCCCCATTTCCCAGTCATATGAACTTAATAAAAATATTTAGTACCCTCTCCACACACACTTCTCCCATTTCCACTTCTCTAGCTTGCACCACCACTACCAACATCGGGGTGTCTGTTTCAGTGTATAGTTTCCAGCAATTCTGGCCACAGTGAATAGTGACCACAAAAGCCTGTTACAGTGCATAGTAGCACAGAAATGCCTGTTACTGTGCATAGTAGCACAGAAATGCCTGTTACTGTGCATAGTAGCACAGAAATGGCTGTTACTGTGTACAGTAGCACAGAAATGCCTGTTACTGTGCATAGTAGCACAGAAATGCCTGTTGTGCACAATAGTTCAGAAATGCCTGTTACTGTATATACCAGTATAGGGAGTTCATCAACTGTTACTGAGGTATGATACCCCATAGCAACTAATCTGAGGTTGGATTGTCTAGAAATTCCTATTCAGTATTGTTCCCACTGACAAAACCTTTATTTTCTTATCAGATAGGACTGCAGTAACCAGTATAATATTTCAACATCTGGGGCCCCATTTTCAGTTTTCTCCGGAGGTCAACTTTGTCTAATACTGGCGCTAAGTTTTTTCTAGTATTTTGATTCATATTGAAAACAAGATTAGTATAGTTGTGAGCCAAGAATGAACCCCTTAAACATCAAATATTGCAGGAATATTCCTCTGGGACCCTGCATAGTATTAAATGTTGGAATGGGCCCAAAAGTCATTTTTAAAATCTAAAAAACAAATAAAAGAAAACATGACAATGACTAATCCTGAAGTGGGGATATTTCTCCTATGCTGTTTGCTCAGCAGAGCAGAGGAAAATATTCTCAGTTATGGAGGCCTAAGACAAATAAAAAAGACAGAGACCCATGTCCCCTGCTACATAAAGGATTCTTCAGGAGGATATATTGACGGATTTTTTTTAAAATTTTAAGCAGCAAGTGTGGCAACAAATCAAAAACTTTTGGACTACATCAAACCAGGCAAGGTGATGATGCCCTACCATGAACTATGTTGTAGTCAAAGACAGATGCCCTTCCACTGGACTATACAACATGCATGAAATAAGATGGATGGCATCAATGACAAGATGGGACCACTCAGTACTACTTCATGAATCAAAGAGAGGACAGAAGAGCAAGTAATTTATAAATGTTTTTGTTCTTATTTTAAGATTGAAGCACATTTTAGTTAGGACCCTTATATATGTTAGCTTGTGATGTCATAAGACATGGGGTCATTATTTATTTTAGGGCCTCCACCTCAAGTTAAGATAGATGGTGAGAGCCCTTAAGATGGAACATAGGCCCTGCTGCAAACAGACCAAGAGGACTACAGAATAATGGTGCTAATTCTCCCTTCCTAGCTGCAGCAAGGCAAACAAACCAGTCAAAAACAGAACCAGCAACTGACCCTCTCCAGGTTGGAGATATTACTTCCTGGCTAAACAGTGAGGGTTGGTGGTTTTACTTTTGGCCACTTTAAAACGTTCCCCTTTTCCCCAGTGGCCAGTGGAGTAAGACTAGAGGATAGGAATGCTGCATATACCCCCTGGGTTCCAGGGACCACTGCATTTTGATTAAACAAAGGGGTTAGAAACTTCTTCAATGACTGCAATGGTTGCCTAGGGTAACATGTATCCTAAATAGTGTCCTGTGTTGCCTAGACCCCACATTTTATAAAAAATTATTTATTTAACAAGTAATATAATTCAGCAATATGTGCTAACGTTTCTATAGGATATTCCTTATAAAGGCAAGATATTTTTCCTTTTAGAAAATACTTGTGCAGTGAATCTCACTAAAAAGGACTGGAAACCTAATTAATTTAATCTAGAGAGAAAGCACCGGGACCTCCATCCTCTTGTTTCAATCATGGCCTGGCACATAGACTGATGGATCTTCATGATTTTATGCTGGTAATTGACTTCACTGTGTTAATCACTTTCCCATGTCTGTATTATACAGTAAATGTATTGTAAAATTGTACAGCACTGCTTAACCTAGTGGCACTATATAAATAAAAAAATAAATATATGCATACATACAATTTTTATTTAATTAAATTAAGGTATATTTCTCTTATTTTAAAAGTCTGTTTAATATTGAGAGGGTTATTCACTAAGGTGCGAATTTGACTGTCAAATTTGCAGACAGCGGATTCTCATAGTAAATCCGCTACAATTTCCCCACTGTAAAGTCGCGACAATTTTCTAAAGTTAAGATTGTGACAATTTCCCCATAATAAAGTCACGACTGCAACAATATTCTCATTATAAATACATGACTGCGACAGTAGCAGCATATTGCGACTGTCTTATTCTGGCGAATTCGCACCTATACGCAACAATTTGGACTTTAGTGAATAACCCCCTGAGTGAGAAGGTTGCTTAGGATACTAAGATTGTTTCAGTGTGTATGGCACCTCTCTGTATCTGTGAAAATGGATATATAAGCTATAATATTTTCATGTTTTGGGGATTTAGCAAATCCCTCATCCCTCATGTTTCCCTCATCCTAGGGTTACCTCTTCTACAGATGTTCCTCCCTGCCTCAGGCTTTACCAAGTTTTAGCATCACATACTCTTCTTTCAGGTGTTCCTTACACTTACACTGTAGGAGGGAGGTGGGGGTGCTAATGGGGATGGGTCTCCACGACTGTGCACTAGGACCCACAGCTCAAAAAAAATGTACTGAACTCGAAAACTATTTTTGAAACTTTTTCGCCTGTTTTTCGGCTATTTTTTGCTGCAAAAATGAGCGAAAAGGTTGAAAATTACCAAAGAAAAGCTTGTCTTTGGGCATTTTCCACTGTTGACAATTGTATATGCAATGGAGATGGTAGTGTTAAAAACACCATTTTATTTTTGCCTGGTGCTTTTTTTTAAAAAAAAAACCCAGAGGAAAATTTGCTAGGGTGGCCCTGTCCTTAAATGCACTTATTGCAATTTATAATCTTATCAATGGAAACAACCAGTTCCAAAATAAGAATGTACTACATATGCAATGTTTATTTTACTTTTTTTTGTTGAACATTTTAAATGTAATTCTGTAAATGTAGAATCTTCCTTACTCTACCAGAGACCACACACAATGGCAGCCATTTTGTAGTGAATAAAATATATTTTGATTCCCACATCTCAGCCGAGAGGGACAAGCCTGTGGTTAGTTGTAATTACATCTGCAAAATGCACCACAGTTGCATTCCAGCTGAGTTATGTAAGTGACTCTTTTTTTAGGCAAAGTTGTGCTTTCCACCTGAAAGTTACAAAACCACAGATTAACTATGTAGACCATGTAAAACTTGGACAAAATGGTGTTGACTGAAACTACTGCATTCAGTCCTTTTTAGTATATACTGTAAGTTGAGCCTTTTTTTTCTTGTATATTATGGGGGCAAACTTTGCAAACTTAGTGACATGAATAATTAACTATTGACAAATTTTGTTATGACAGAAATTTATAGTTTGATGACCCAAACTAGCCCACATCTTTTTCCTGAGGAATATGTTTAAGTGGTCTTTAGCAACCACAAACATTTTTAAAATACGTTTATATTTTTAAAGTCATTGTTGTCTGTATGTATAATTTTATTTATAAAGCGCCACAAATTTACACAGCGCTGTGCAATTCAGAAATACGAATATAATAGAGGCATGGGAAAAGTGCATTATATAATACAAGTGTGCAAATTAAAAGCATAATATCACAAGGATACATCACTTTAAGGGGGTTATTCAGCAAGCTTCGAAGTGAGGTGCGTAGTGTTCGCCTCACTTCGGAAAAACTGAAATGCGCATGTTGATGTCCTGCACGCGGACATCAGCATGCACATTAAAGGGATTCCCCTCCCGGCGAGGAGACTCAAGTGCTCTCGCCGGGAGGGGAATCCCTTTAATGCGCGTGCTGATGTCCGCGTGCAGGACATCAGCATGCGCATGTCAGTTGTTCCGAAGTGAGGAGAACACTACGTACCTCACTTCGGAGCTTGCTGAATTCCCCCTAAGTGCCAGGTCGTGATAGACACAACAAGATGGAGGTCCCTGCCCTGCAGAGCTTACAGTCTAAATGGGAGGAAGACTTACATACACAGATATGGGTAACAAGAGCTGTAACAATGTGTTGGAACACTGGTATATAAATATATATAAGTATAAATAACTAATTAAGGAAAAGTATAGTTTTTAACCCTTTAACTACCAGCCAATTTTTTTTTT
>WMED01014233.1:0-14100 GCA_019650415.1 Pipa parva | reverse complement strand
TCTGTTTTTATTTACAATTTACACAACGTGCCAACTTTTCTGATTTTGGGGTTTGTAAGACAATTTTATTGACCAAAAGATTTTGCCCGCCTCAGATTGGTGTAAACCCAGTCCCCATCACTTAGCCAATCTTCCCTCATATTAAAAAAAAAAACACTGCAAAATGTTCTCCTATCACCAATCAGTGACAATATATTTTGATGGGGAAACATTTTGTATCAATCCTTTATAAATGAATGAAAATTGATAACAAAATGGAGTGAAACAAACTGATATGTTTGAGATGGTCTTAGTAAATATGCTCCTATTAGACTTTGTATCTTTGCCTCTTAACCAGTTAATAGACTTCATGGACTACCAACTGCAGAACCTTTTTTTTCATTTTATCATATTTACCCTTTTGACTGCCAGTCAGTCTGGATATTGGAACACTTCTTGGTTTTAGGAAGTATGACAATGAGAATGCTAGAAATGTCTTTACATTTGATATATATTCAAGCTACCGTTACTATATATATTAAATCTAGAAAATGCTGGGACTAATTCTGGCTAACTGTGATGTGTAAGAATTGTATAGTGAGAATACAAACAGATTTAGAGGCTCAAATACATACAGCATTTTGGATAATTGTATGTCTGCCTGACCCCTAACATACAGCACTGAAGAATGTATTTCAATATAAGTTAAAGATCTTTATCATAAAAGTTTTGCATTATTGTAGATTCCTTTTTCTTATTTTCTTCTTTATGCAGTTTACCTCTGTAAAGAGATTAATATTTGGGGTGGCAGGTTTCAAAGAGCATTATTCTATAAAGGAAATACATTTCTATTACATGTTTTTGGGTGTCATACTCTACATAAAACCTGCATTGTTCCAGCCTATCAAATGAGAATTTTCATTGATGTGCCAGTTTTCATTTTCTGCATCAGTTCCAGTAGCTGACACACTGTATGTAGTATAGTTGTTTAGTGTCTGTTTCAGTGAAAATCTCACGGGCTTCCATGGATTTCAAGTTTATATCAGACAGCCAATAATATTATCGCTGATTGTTAAATAAAGTGTTGTAGTATTTACACTAGTTTTTAGCATTTTAAAATATTTAAAATACAGGAAGGTTTAAAGTAAAAGTAAAGCATAAAAAAAAATTACGGCATCCCTTCTTATCAAGCACTGAATTGGGATTTTTTTCCAATTCCTTTTTACTTTCCTTCCCTAGTGTTGTTTTTATTTTGACTCCTTTAATTGTGAGATTCTTATTCTTTTTCACTACTATGCACTCTACAATTATATATTTCATCATAGATTTAGGCCCTAATTCACCATAGTGCGAAGTGAGCCGCGAAGCGTTCGGCTCACTTCGCAAATGGTATTGTGCGCCCGCTGATGTCCTGCACGCGGACATCAGCGAGCGCATTAAAGGGATTCCCCTCCCGGTGAGGAGACTCGAGTGCTCTCGCCAGGAGGGGAATCCCTTTAATGCGCATGCTGATGTCTGCGTCCAAGACATCAGCATGCGCATAACACCATGTGCGAAGTGAGCCGAACGCTTCGCGGCTCACTTCGCACTATGGTGAATTAGGGCCTTATTCTTTTTTACCATATAATTATTTACCTTCTCACTATGGAAATCTTCTTTTTCCTCATGCTTATCATAATGCACAGGTTTTCTTTCCAATCAAATAATTCTTTCTGTTTCTAACTGCAGAATTCCTCTTTTTACTCACCATAGAATTCTTCTTCTAACTCACCATACAATAATTCTTCTTTCTCACCATAGAATTCTTCTTCTAACTCATCATATAATAATTCTTTTTATTCACCATAGAATTCTTCTTCAAACTCACCATATAATAATTTTTCTTACTCACTATAAAATTCCTCTTCTAATTTACCATATAATAATTCTTTTTACTCACCATAGAATTCTTCTTCTAACTCTCCAAATAATAATTCTTCTTACTCACTATAGAATTCTTCATATCATTCACCATATAATAATTCTTTTTATTCACTGTAGAATTATTCTTCTTACTCAACCTAGAATTCCTTTTACTCACTATTAAAAAGATGAGTACTGTATTTTTATATGATGTTTTATTTGGACTAACAGTTGATTGTTTAAGACAAGCTTTTGAGAGATATTCTCTCTTCATCAGGTCAGAGCAGTACTGCTTTGACTCTATCCTATGAGCATTTTATTATTTACTACTAGCAAAAGGTGTATCATTTGTGACAATTGTTATGCATTAAGCTTTTTAGTATGTATTTGACTGATATTTGCATTTAATTTGTTCTGTTTGTAGGATAGTGCAATAGATTGTTAGTCCACAGATGAAAAAAATTATTTCAATACTCAAATAGATATTATCTAGTACTATTTATTGTAGTTGTTGACTGTTGGATGCTAAATATTCTCCAGTAACTACAGTATTCAAAGCATGCTCTGGGTATTTGCTTTTAGATGTTGGCCAGGAGTTTTCTCTTCTTACCTTGATAAATATTAGTAATTTATTTCAGGTATAATGCTACTCATTTTTATCACACCTTTTACAAGCAGTAATTATGGTCACCCTCAATCTTGACAATAATACATTATGCTACTGTATAATGATACAGTAGTTAGAGAGGACCTAGTCTCAGCAGCAGGCAACACAGGTCTGTCTGTTTAATTAGTTACTTTCAGTGTCTATAGTTACATTGTATTATTTACAAATTGCCAAACATCAGTATTCCAAAGCACTGTAAATTTAGAAAGAGATATAGAAGCACAGATGTAAGTTCCAGAAGGATTACATCTGTGAAAGCATAAGCCAATGTAGAAACATAAAAATAAGGGCTTCTTAGGGAATACAGAGACAATTTCAAATAGTGAATTATACACACATTAGCATGGATGCCTTATATTATCAGCTGAGACCAACACGGTTCTGCCAGCCAGACAACAACATTACCTTTGAGTATTCCTGTCACATTTTATAGGACTGTGTTCCATCATTGCACAGTTCATTTGCTATGCACATACAGTGAGAGTTGGACCTTATAATATGACTACATGAAGGCAGATGACTCTGGTATTACCAATGATAAACATTTTACTATTGTTATTTGGAAAGTATGAGTTTGTAGGCTCTCTCCCTTATTAAACAATGATACTGACTGATAGATGAGAAGAGAGAGAGTCTATTCCAATGATGTATGTAGATGATGATGATGATGATGATTGGATGATGAGGCCCCTGGCCAATTACCTTTTCTTTTAAGAAAAATTGTTACAGGGAAAAGGTAAAATAGTGGTTGTTCCAAAATGCAATATATTTAACTTGTCTTCTGAACCAAACATGCTGCCTTCTAGAACTTTAGGAATTATGGATGTATGCCACTTATTTTCTGCTCCATATGTGTATACTGCTTATTACTATAGGTGCATTCTGCTTATTAATGTCCTTAGTGGCTGCTTTTGTAGCCATATCCAGCTTTGACTATTTGCAAAAGCAAATTTATGAGCACACTGCGCTTAAATGCCCTCTGTATACTGAATCAATAGCAAATAAACTCAGTAGAAAAAGACAGCAGTATTTACACAGAAGGCATGCTCACGTGTTTGTATTAATTAATAAAAGAAGATAGCCTTTATTAAATCATGTGGCAGACAAATTGTATCAAAACACTTTAAAAGATCATTCAGGACTCCATAACACAAATAGCCATCCTCCGTTAAAAAGGGACAAATCTTGACACCATTTGTAGCAAGAATACTCACTGCAATAGATTTAGGAACCAAATAATATATGCCTCATAAGCAAAAACAACCTATCTAAAGTCCTAACAAACATATATGTCTCTGTATAAAAAGGTTTCAATTTAAGTGTTACCCGTCTTGTCAATAAAGGGCTGTATTGTATCTGGAGGCGCAATGTCCCGAATAGAAGGCAGAATGATAAAGAGACTATTGTCTCTGGAGGGTGCTATGTGACCGGACGTGTTTTGCCCTTGTAACGAATGGTAAAAATAGATGAGTTTATATGTGTCAATACGGAAAAATGCAAGATTGGTGGTATATGGAATAGTCTTGATTATGCTATACTAAACAGAAATACACCTAGCAGTTGTTCGAAGACTGCCTGAAATACAATATCACTAATACATCTGCCTTTCTTGACTCCTAAAACTAAATTAATTTCATAGTGGCATTGAGAAATAAATGGCTGGTAAGAGAGATTGTGGGACGGCATGCTCAAATAAAATAATACATAAAGCATTTTTTCCAAAATCATTAGTTTAACTCTGTTTTTCAATAAAGTTACAAAAAGGACATTCATGCCAAAATTTAACCTTCAGTAAGAGGGAGACAACAGAAAATATTCATTCAGAGCTTACAGTCATTGTTTGAATTTACAACTTGAATCTAAACTCTGGCTACAGAACCATGCAATGTGAGAGTGCGGCCATAGCAGATTTTAGCTTATTTTTATTTAGGTTGTTAGTGAAAGTATAACTTTTAATATAATTGGATCACAATGCTAGGATACATAGACCTGGGAATTTGCCAGGTTTCACCCAGACACTCTGGGCTTGCTAGGAAAATACTGGGTCTCCAGCAAAATTCTTAATTTCTCCACGCTGGTAATTTTATGTCTGGTTCTGACACATCAATCTTATAACTAGGTCCTTTTCCTGACCATCCAAACCCAGTGGGAAACTGATTTCTGGGCCATAGTGTCCTCAAAGTTCCCAGGTATTGTTATATAAAGGCGTTTGGTTCAATTCTAAACAACGGTGACTTGATCTACAAAGAGATGTATAGGTAAATCGATCAAGTGCTAGTCTAGAGAGTTCCACCAGGGTTTTTTTATTAGTCATTTTGTTGAGCCATTTTGTTGCTGGTCTTGCTCTTCATCCCTCTCTAGTGATTGCTCTCTTCTGGTAATGTGTCCAGTGTGGAATGTCCTGTTGCATATTTTGTGCTGTATTGGACTATGACACCTCAGTTGAAACCTGTCTGGTCTGGCAGGCATTGTGGGCAAAATACACTGGCAACAACATAGCCCTCAACATTCCAGATATAAGGATATGTAATGCCCAACCTACATGCTTATACCCAGATCTAGTGTTTTGTACAAAGCACTTTCCTCATTATAAAATACTGAATGCAAAACACATGCCACAGTGAAAAATGCAGATGCTCTGCACTTTGCCTCCTAGAGTGAAGTATGGTGGTACATGGGAAGGTAGTTAAGATACAGAGATATGTGTGTGGGATAAATGTCTCACCTAAGGACTGTTTATCCATATTATATGTTTGTGACAAATACATCAGGGAAGTCTGTTAACCACTTTAATTTATTTCTATTTATCCAGCACTACTTTACTGTAACCTTTGGCCACGAAGGGCAGAAGCCTCTGGAACTACGATGTGAAGAAGAACCTGACAGAGATGAGTGGGTGGAAGCCATTCACCAGGCAAGGTTAGCAATGGAAATGTAGATTCATATACATTCAAACTGTGCTACCATTGGTCTATTAGGTTCCAAGTCAAACCAGTTGCAAAAATCAGTCCTAAAGGGGTTGTTTGCATTTGAATTAATGTGTAGTATTAGATGGTTAATTTCTAATCCTAAAACAATTTGAAATTGGTCTTTTATTTATTTATAGAATATTTTTACATTACTTTCTATTAAGGCTCTGTAGTAGTTCCCCTCCCCTACAGGCTATACTTAAATCTGCTACAGGTTGTTAAGTTAATGGGACTTAGCAACCAGACAACCATCTAAACACAAACCAGAATAAAAAGTCCTGAACAAAACATTAAATTCATTTACAAAGTCCAAGAAAATAAAACACGCAGACCAATTGTGATATGTCTACAAAAAATAATTCCAAAGTGAAGAAGCCTATCTACAGGATAGTCTAAAGGCGATAGCTATTAAACTCGAAAAGGCAGATTTACATTAGTAGTATGGCTACCTTTCCATGGAAAAATCTGATCGAAAAACTCAATGAAAAAGTTTCTCTCGATAAAAATCAATAGAAAAATATCGAGCAATTTTTACCAATCAAACAGCGGAGAGCTTGCGGGATAAACTCAAAATGTCCGAAATCGGCCATTTCGAGTTTAGTAACTTTCACCCTAAATGTATTTGTTAACATCCGTTTCAAATAAAGTGGATTTTTTTTTTTATTATCCTCCACAAACTCAGATCTCTGCCTGTTTTCACAAATTGTGTTATTTTCTAGCAGCAGAGGTCAGTAAGCTCATCTTGTTATAGGCAATCAACCGTTTGTCATATCACATTTATTCGCAGCATGTTTCTGGTTAGCTGAATTAATTTTATTTGTCATGACAAGTGACATAAACATTTTGGCAGCTAATCTAATATACTGTCTGTATCATGCACTGTTAACATCACTGAGCTAAGTATTCCAGCCCTGGCCTATTTATTTTAAAGTAAATGTTTGCTGTGGGCCGTGTGCTGATATCGATAAATAAAATTGGGTAATTTAACATAAGAGGGAAATATATCAAGTGGCCTTAATGTAAAAAATGGACGCCAAGTATTTCTTAGCAATTTATCATTCAGTTTGTGTTCATTTTGCCTCAGCTGCGCCTGTTTTTATTATGTTTGTGAAAATCAGTGTTTAAGACCAGGCGCAACTGATGTATGATGCTTAGAACAATTTTAATAAGTAAAATGAACACCAGCCTTAACCCTGGCATTAGAGAAACAGTTTCACAATTGTGTGAAAATGTTGACAATTCTCATTTGTGTCCAAATGTTGGCTAAATGTTAGTAATTCCCATTTTGTGTCCTTTTTAACACTAATGGCTGATTTGTATAAAAAAATTTTGGCAATTACCATTTGTGACCTTTTCTTTTAGACTAATGACTGATCAGTGTAAAAAAATTGCAACAAAGCTAACATTTTTCACACAAACCAGTCATTAGTGTCAATAAAGGGCACAAATGGAAATTGCTAACACTTCGACACAAACCGTAATTGCTAACATTTTGCTAATCCTTTTTGCACAAACCAGTCATTTTTTTACACAAAAATGCGAATGATCATTCTGTGCACATTTAATGAAGAATAGCTACGGTTCTTTTCTAGTGTACTTTACTACCATTGTGATACTGCCACTTGATAAATTCTCGCTGGTGATTAAATGCAGCCCATACTGAAAGATCTGGGGGCAGTTTTATGCTCTGACTTTATACAACATTACAGAGCAAAAATGCAGAAGTGGAAAATAGTTGCAAATTCATACATCTATGCAGATTGCACTTTGGTTAATAACCCCCTTTGTCTCTGCAGTTTTTCTAGGACAAAAATGATAATTTTAGGAGATTATTACCAATGAGCCACAAGCTGCAGAAATGGCATTAATTACTACTATACTGTTATTAGTTCCCAACTGCTCAACACTTTGGGGGGAATTCACAATTGTGCGAAGTGAGCTCCGAATCCTTTGGCTCACTTCGCACAATCGTGAATTCCTCCCTTTGACTTTTCTGAACTATATGGATTTGCCTTATGTGACATTACCTTAAAGGGTATGAAAAGTTTGGCTAAAAACATTATTTATAACTGACATGTATAGAAAGCCAACTTAAACATTAAAATGTAAAAATGATTTTGGGATTAGTAGTACTTACCTCTTTCATTCTGTATACAAACTATTCCTGTGCAGTGCCAATAAGCCCCACCCCCGAGCAACATCATTCACTATACAGAGAACCGTTCTTGTGGGGAAACCCCTCCCCCTCTCCTTAGCTAAAAAGCCTATTCCTAACACTTGAGCATGCACAGATAAGACCTGTTCAACTGCCTGTGTGGTGGGTTGTGGAAAGAGAAGTCAGGGAGAGGAGGGGGTGAAGCTAAATGCTTGTTCTTCCCATACAAGGAAGTTGTTCAAAGGGAGAGCAACTACAGGGGAATATTGAGCTCTGCTGAGTTAAGATGTGAGTCAGAAGTTTCTTAATCATTATATTGCCTGACAATAGGTAAATAGAGCTGTCTTTATAGCCAGGGTTTACTTAACTTTTAAGTGCAGGGCCTGGTTTTCCTATGGGCACAAAAGGCAACTCAGTCAGAAGGGCACTGACTCCTAGTCAAGAAAATTATTTCTAATTGAGAAGTGATTTTAATAGTCAATTATTGATTCTGACATTTGTTATTTCACTTTTCCTGACATTAAAAGTTACACAGCACTTCAGTTCATTGTTTAATTTAATTTGTGCTTATTTTTACAAAAGGGGCATGGTTAGTTAGTGGGTGTGGCCTAAGTCATGAAATATTCTGTGCCTATAAGCCCCTGAGATGTAAATCCGACACTGCCTAAATGCAGTGACTAGAATGCATTCATATTGAACTGTAATATGTTACCCTAATATTGTTTGAAATTCTCTCCAGTTTTTCTTGTGCAATTTTTTAAATATATTTCTGTGTACTTTCTTAAAAGAATCAATTCTCCTGTGAAAACCATAATAATTATAGGGGGACATATATTAACCCCATCCGTGTATTTTTTAACAGTTATTCTGATATCCTGATAGAGAGAGAGGTGTTAACGCAGAAGTATATTCACCTGGTGCAAATTGTAGAAACTGAGAAAATTGCTGCCAATCAACTGCGACAACAGCTGGAAGATCAGGACACGGAAGTGGAGAGGCTTAAATCAGAGGTAAGCGATCACTAATCATTACTAGAAATGTATTATTCAAACCTTAATCCAAAAAGAGAAAAGAGCGCTCCAAATTTAAAGTTTAATTACTTGTTTCGCTAAATATGTAAATGGCATCCAAAAAAAGAGGCTGCACACACTGAAAATATGCATGGAGGATTAATCTATAATCCCATTCAGGCCAAAAATAAGATTTTTATAGACCAGACTCCCTACATGGACTATGTAGTAGCCTAGTGCTAGAGACTCCTTTACAAAAGATCATAGTTTACACATTTTAAGGGCAACTAAAGTCTTAAACATTGTTTAGGCTAGATATTTTCAACCTCACGCACATTGTTTGCTGACCAAGTGTTCAGAAGCCCTGTGAGACTAGTGATCCAAACCTATGAAGGTGCCAGCTTCGCGGCTCCATGTTTATCTGTATTAAATTCACTGTGCGTGCTCAGTGTGTTTCCTTTATATGTGGACTGACTAGAAAGCAAAATAGTCTCACTAAAACTTAGGATATATTACACAAAAAAACTAGTACCTTTCCCTAGTTTAGTTGCATAATAAAGTGAGGTTTAGTTATGTAGTAAAGTGAGGTTTAGTTACGGAGTAAAGGGAGGTTTAGTTACGGAGTAAAGGGAGGTTTAGTTACGGAGTAAAGGGAGGTTTAGTTACGGAGTAAAGGGAGGTTTAGTTACGGAGTAAAGGGAGGTTTAGTTACGGAGTAAAGGGAGGTTTAGTTACGGAGTAAAGGGAGGTTTAGTTACGGAGTAAAGGGAGGTTTAGTTACGGAGTAAAGGGAGGTTTAGTTACATAGTATGGTAAGGTTTAGTTACGTAGTATGCATAATATCATAAACTTGCCACTATGTCAAGGTACCCCACATTGGAAAATCCATTTCATCAATATCAGAAAAAAACTTACCCTTAATAATGGTAAATGAACCATTTTATCTGTGACTTATAAAATGGCTGTGGTGTGCTAATGTCGGATACCTTGACATGGTGGCAAGCTTATCATATTATTGGAAATAAACTTAAAACTGGAATTCTTACTAAAGGCATATTATGAATGAAATGCTAGCAATATGTATAAATACAAATGTAAAGGTGTATTTTATATATGTTAATGAAGAGGGCAGAAGCGCTCCTTTAATGAGTATATACTAGTACTAGTTAATTCAGAAAAAAGAAATCTCTACTCCTGATGCATGTGCAAAAAAATCTCCAGCACTCCCAAAATTAAAAGCAGCGATGTTTATTTTGACATCGTTAAACAGGATTCAAGTCATCCAAAATCGTTAAAAAACATCAATAGCGTGCTGAGATTTTTTTGCACATACTTCCAGGACTGGGTCTATCCTCCTTGGCACCCCATTGGATTTTACAGAATTTTGACTGTTTGCTGCGGATTGTGGGGATTGAGCGGTCCCAAATATTGTTGCTTATCTACTCCTGATGCAACAGGTCAGTAGTCCTACTGCTTGTTAGGTTGATTTTGTGCACTTATTTCTTCCAGTCAGTGTTTCACTGTCTACATTTAATGGTTTGTAGATATGATATTGCAGTGATTAATCACAATAAGCACATATTCATAAGCTGAACCAGGATTATGTGATGTCATTATGTGAATTAAATCTTAGCACCAAGATCATATGATAACATTATTCTAGCAGAGACTGCTTTCAATTCGATTTTTGCATATAACATTGCAATTTATTTGTCCTGTTTATATCTTTAAGAGCACATAAATCAAGGTCTGTTGCTCTGTAGAAATGCAAGCTAATTGACTAAAACCTAGAATTACCATAGTAACAGTCTTATACATATCAAATACATATAAAAAGCCCAAATTTTTTGTGAATTGTGCATTAGATTTACATTTTTTCCTTCACAGTTTTTGTATTTAATATTTCTTCAGTTGTGAATGTAGCAAGTTATTATATTATAAAACCAAATCAGTCTTAGACGCCTTCAGTGTTTTCGTGGTCCATAAGCATGTGTTTAAAACCACAACAAAATGTGGCTGTACCATGACAGAATGTACTCCACAGACTTCATTGGACCACTGCTTGTGACAGCTTTGCATAATTTATACTGTGGTGAATCATAACAAAATACACTCTTATGTGGTTTGTAGTGGTTAACACCCTGGCAAAAATACACAAGCATTTTGTTACATCACAATACAACCTGATTTGGTTGCACCCAAACACATGCTACCATTCTGCGATAAAATGCTAGGTGTAGCCTTAGCCTTACTGTCAGTCTAACCAGTCATTGACTGTAGATAGTTTGGCTGTAATCCAATCAGTGACAATATTTCAGTAAAGATACAAAGAAGAACTTCAGAGAAGCAAAGAATGAATTGTTAGATTTGAACACTGGTCTTCTGGCTCCATTCAGTGAGCCTGATGAACAACCACAAGCTTCAGTATTTGTTCCCGTTTTCTTCCCTGAAGGTACTACATCATTGACCATTCTTTCCTACCCAGTTACCAGTCATCTAAGGGACTGGACCTTGAACAATCAAAGGATCTGACTTCCTAATATAGTTTCACCCTTCCTTAGCCTGACCAAATAGTTCCTCTTGCAAAAGCTGTTCATAATTTAACAAAATCATTCTTTGCAACTGAGCAGTGTTTTTCTGGCTCTTGACTCCTACTGAAGTTCTGGTCAATTCTTGAATCCATTTGCCTTTTAGTATGTACTGTGTCAGTCCATTCTTCTGAAATCTGTAAACTGCATGTATCATTTTAATGGTTTATTATGACGGTATCTTGAGAATCTGCCAGGTTTACTATAATGTATTTCGAGAATGTATAAAGTAAATAAGTTGACCGGTATTCTTTCTTATTTCTCTTTTGCAACCAATAAATTGCATTCATAAAGTAATCATCAATGAATTCCTCTGCAGAATACTACATTATTTAAAAATGCCACGGAAAACAAAAGACAATTTCATCTGACATTTTGCAGCCGATCTTTTTTTGACCTCTATTATCATTAAAGGCCTTTTTTTAAAGCTGATGATTTGTTGATAAATGCTATAATACAATGTATTGTGAGGTCAGGATGAGGATGACTCTGTTAGTCCAAATGTTATCTAAGATTACAGGAGTAACAAAGACGTCAGCATTTAGGAAAACAGTGGGTTTTGACACTGGAATACAATATAGCTCAATTAGTAACACATCCTTTAACATTTTGTTCATTTGTCAGTCAATCTATAGAAATATTTTAGCAAACTGTTAAGTATTCATTTTAGGGAATGGCAGACAATGTGCCTTAAAGCTTTTTTGCTTCTTGTATCCTTTTTTGCACTCATGGTGATGATCTTAACTACTCATTGTGAGAGGAAAATACTGTATGGATACAAAAGAGTTAGAAATAAAAGAAAGCCAATGTGGATGAATAAAAATGTAATGGGGGCTATAAATGCCGAAAAGAAAGGATTTACAGTGCTAAAACAGGAAGGCAGTATAGAAGCACTACAAAGGTATAGCGTTTAAAATAAATTGCGTAAAAAACAAATTTAAAGAAGCTAAGTTAGAGACAGAACGACTCATTGCTAAAGTGAGTAAAATAAACCAAAAAATGTTCTTTAATTACATAAATATCAAAAAGATTACAGTGGAGAGCGCTGGCCCCTTAAAAAAGATAGAGGGGATTTATTGTGGAGGGAGATGGGAAGAAAGATAATTTTTCCCCACTGTGTACACAGAGGAAAATAAAATGTCAGGTGAAATGAAGAGAGAGAAAGTAAATGCTCCCTTGAATGTTGCTTGTCTATCCCAAGATGTAGTAGTCCGCCAACTTAACATGATTAAAATAGATAAATCACCAGTTACAGACAATATACACCCTAGAGACTTAAGGGAATTAAGTGCAGTCATAGTCAGACCATTATTTTTAATAATTAGGAACTCTATATTGACAGGGACTGTTCCACAGAATTATCTCATAGCAAATGTGGTCCCTATATTCAAAAAGGGGTGATAGTGTAATCCTGAAAACTACAGAACTGTAAATCTAACTTCTATTTTGGGTAAAATGTTTGAAGGATTTCTAAGAGATACCATCTTGGAGTATCTGAATTCAAAGAAATGTATAACTCAATATCAGCATGGGTTTATGAGGAATTGATCCTGCCAAACAAATCTAATCAGGTTTTTTGAGAAGGTCAGTTATAGACCGGACCAGGGGGAGTCATTGGATGTCATATACCTTCATTGTTCAAAAGCACTTGATACTGTGCTACATAAAAGGCTACTGCATAAAATGAGGATGCTTGAACTGGGGGAAAATGTGTTTAAGAGGGTTAGTAACTGACTCAGTGGAAGAAACAAGGGTATAAATGGTACATACTCACGCTAGGTTACTGTTAATAGTGGGGTACCCCAGGGTTCAGTTTTGGGCCTTCTCCTCTTCAATATATTTATAAATAACCTTGCTGAGGGATTGCATAGTAAAATTTACATTTTTTTCAGATGATATTAAACTGTGTAAAGTAATTAATACAAAGGAGAATAGTACTTTATTACAGATGGATCTAGATACATTGTAGGCTTGTGCAGAAAAGTTAATAGAGTTGTATAAAGGTAAAGCGCCCTAGAATGTTTTCCCAACCGTTGTATAAATGTTAAACGTGTATATACAAATTATATAGAGGAAAAAAGTCTCTCAGTCCAAGAAACAAGTACTTATCAGTTCAGTAATGTTGGCCTTGATTAAAACCAATCCAATTTTCTGCGCTTGAACCAACTGGAGGTAATCTGCCCAGTACCTCTTCACGTGTGGGTAATTTCAATAATCAATTCTGGATGGACTCAGAATATGGATGGCAGCGCTGAAATATGTGAAAAACAAGGGGACTCCCCTAGTGTAATAAAGTTAAATAAAATGTGTGCTGTGCACGTGATTTTGTGAACCACACAAATAATTTGGGTGTGTAGTGAGGGTAAGTGCAGACTTAGTTATCAGCACTGTGCTGATTAGGAGTGACGATTTAAATGGTGGTGAAGGATGGGATATCTTTCTCCCACTTTGTGAATGCACTCACCGGAAAGCGCCGATGTGTCTGGCACTTAAAAATAAAGATGGAAAAATCAACCAGCACCTTCTTCAACACCTGGAATCAGTACATCAAGAACCTTCCAAACAACATAAAAGTCCAAATAGAATCACAATTCTAATACACAGCCTGGTACAGCACCCAAATTTTACATGGCCACAATCCAATTAATTAATGGTCAAAACCAGACCCTGTGAGTGGGGCAGCCACTAACTAAATCACAAAGTAACTAACCACGGGTGTAACAAAAACACCCAAATTGCCAATGTATAACAGATTACAAATCATATACAGTAGTTCCTACAACAAAGTCAACATCCAAACACAATGTCATACCTAATGTTAAAACCAAGG
>WMED01014231.1:0-14100 GCA_019650415.1 Pipa parva | reverse complement strand
TTTTAAATGCTTTTTTTTACCTAAATTTCTCGACTTATACACGAGTATATACGGTAATATGGGCACTCAAAGGTACTGTATCAAGATGGGGTGTGAAAAAATTGATGGTCAAAAGGGATTCTCTTAAATTCGCAGTTTTTATTTTTTCTGGAAAAACTACCAACCATAGAATATGGCCTGTAAATAATGATTTGCAAGAATCCTGTCAGTAGTAGTTTTCTTATTAAAATGAGCAAAATTAAGAAAGAGGACATCTCAATTAGATCAGTTTATTTCTTGGAGTCCCATTTCAACCATCATTTCTTCATGTTTATGGACCGGTAGCATCAAAAATATAAAAATTCTGAACTGTATTGCCATCTCTGTTATTTAAATACAGCACTTGCAAAAATATTATTATTGATTTTACTATTTTTTAGTAGCCATGTTATATGTGAATGTTAAATAGATTTTACCAATGTTTTCTGTGGTGGTGATTATAATTAGATTAGATTAGATTCAATTAGATTGGTTTATTATCACTGGATAGTGCATAATGTACAGTACATATCAGTGAAATTGCTTTAGCGTTAGTAAAGAAGATATCAATAAATAGTGAATAAATAATAAATAAATAGCAGTTGCAGATTCATAAATAGGGAGATACTGGAGCAAGGGTCAAAAACAGAAGCTATTCACTAAAAAAGGAGAAATAAATGAACTAGATTAACAGAACACCGCATCAAGGACCAGTTACTACAGGAATGTAGAATTCCAGATTGGTTTGGAACAGCAATTATACCTAAACAGAGTTTTTAAAAATGAATTCAGATTCCATATTTATATTGTTTGCATTTGTTTTTCTTCTTCTTTGGTCAAAGCCAATTCGATCTGTTAACTAAACAACCCCTCTATCCCCATTGTTTTCTTCTGGAAGTTTCGTCAGAAAGCAAAATAAATCGGCTCCAAGATACAGTTTTTAAAGTGCTGCATCGGAGTAACTGTCAAGCCGGTCCAAATGGCAATTTTAATTTTGTGAGTGAATTGCTCCTGCTACATCAGTATATAACCATAGGTTGCTAGCTTTTATGTATCTTCCTAAATAAAAAAGATAAAAGTAGACACTGAAACTTACAGACTTCTACACAAATCACTGCTTTCACTGATAAAACACTCACGTCTACAGTCTTTCTTTCACAAACAGACATGCAGATCATACACAAGTTCATATGGACACACATTCCATTCTATTATAAATTGCTGGAGACAAACAAATGACATACCTCCTGAGACTAAAAGACTGTTCTGCATCAAGACTTTAAACTGTTCGTCTGGAATAATTTTCCATAACACCATAACTCATAATCAAACAGGAAGGAGATTAATGTATGCACAGTGTATGTAGAACATCTCAAAATTATGTTTTGTCAAGGCCTCAAGTGTGTGACTTCCTTGTTTTCCAAATAACCATTCTCACTAGGTTTTCTGGTTCTTAGTGGCTTAGAAGGAAATATTTTTACTTATTCCCACCATTAATCACACCATTGCTTATTATCTTAAAATATGCTTAGCAATGAGTAGTTTGAAGTTACCTTATATACTGATCAATTATTTCCTCTCTTCTCCTCTTTGTTGAAGTAATTGGCTCTGAAGTTTTATTTCTCCACCCCAGGGGATTCAGTATATGTCTTTATTTCCCCTTGAATTAATTATTACACAACATTTACAGAATATATATCACCTCAGTCTCTTTCTGCCCTTATTGCCCTTATTATCAGGGGGTCGCAGTTTTGTAAAACCAATGTGAAAACCATGAATACTGTTATTAAATATTTATTTGTATTCAGGACATAAATGGTTGCATGTGCATTATTGTATTACAGAATAAAAGAGACTAGTGTTTACATGTTTGTTGTTGGTATTTGAACTCCAGACTGCATAGTTCTCACTGTTATCAAATGGGGAGGTTTACATCAACAAGTATTTTAACAGCACCAGGCATTTAGGGGCTTATTCATCAAAGAATTTGACTGCTGAATTGAATCCTCATCACATCAGGTTGCAATGTTCCAATATGCACATAATCTCTACTCCTTATTGACTAAACACAGGAATTCCATAGCAAGAAGTCAACGTATCAGCTGCTGTCTCTTATGTAGTGTGGCATAGTAGGTCGTACAGTAGCAGCTCTGCCATCAGCCACCGTAATCTGGCTATGTTAAACTGGTGAATGCAACGCAATGCGCCTTGCCAAATTTGCTACTGCAACAGAATTTGAAGTTTAATTAATGGATGAATTACATGGTAAATGCACACACAAATTGATCTGAAGACCTCCATAAGTCTGTGAATGTCATAAAGCATCTGCATTGGTAGTGAATTTGATGAATATGAGAAGATCAAGAAGTGGCAAAAATATATGAATATACAGCAAGATATTATCGCTGTAAAGTAAAACTGCAAAGTCACAAACTGGTACAGATGTAATAGGCCTGACACCCATTGCAATGTTGTTTTACTGATAATATCTCAGTGTATAGCTCCAGTCTGTTACTTTTTCGCTCTGATGTTGGATTGATTGGATTTTATTGCTTTGTTTCAGTTTTTGATGTCAGAATGTCAAACTGATAACCTTTCGCTATGGTGTACCAGTTTCTGTAGAAATTTGTCATTCTTAAAATTTTTGTTCCATACTATGCCTGAGGTAGAGACCTAATTAGTGTGGAAAGCTTGCATTTACCATCTATTCCGGTAACCAATAAAAGGTATCACCTATACTCTTGTCTCTGCTTATATCTATGGCTAACACTGTGCTAAACTCTACTGCCACTAAATCGTGCAGTGATAGATCAGCATCAAGGACAGCACACACAGAAAGACAGGTTTATAACCTAAAGCTTAAAGCAGTTGTAAAACAGCCACCTGGAGGGCAGCAGGCTCCCAGTTAAATTCCTGCTGAAGGTGCCACCCTGCCGACACAAACCAAACCATAAACGCTTCCGACTCACACCACGAAGGGAACGATGACCACCACTAAAATGGCAGGGTGGTTGTGGCAGATAATATAGATTAGAAATTACTTACAATTACAGGTATAAAGCCCCAACAGTAAAATACAGGAACACAGAATTACAATCTGCAAGGAAAGTAAAACAGAGGCTAGAGGAAAGGCTTCAAGATCATTCTTACCATGGGGCTGTAGTGATACTAATCGATCTATCCTTAATCCTTCTCTCTGGAGAAGTAATTTTCTCATGTTGCCCCCTCTATTAATTATTTGCACTTCCTCTAACACTAGCCACTTAAGCTGGGAGGCATTATGATCTTTCTGATGGATATGCCTTGATACTGGAGTATCAGTATATATATATATATATAAATAAATTCCATTCTTAGTGTCACAAGCGGTAAAGTGTTTACATTTGAACTAGTAACCTCTGTGTGGAAAATCTAATTTATCAACTCTAATAATAGCAGAGCAGCAAACAGTTTAAACATGGAAATATACCAAGTTTTTTACTACCTCTACCCACTCCTAGCGTTTTACCTTTTACTTCACTAGGGCTGAGTATGTTGCCTATGGTTTGGCCACGCTTGTAAAAAAACATGGGGTTTTGGGCAAATAGTATACCTACCTTTTGATCATTATGGAGAATGGTCCATCTTGTGGTATGGAGGTGTATAAGCTACGTATATCAATACTACATAAATTAGCATCAGCCAGAATATCTTTAATATTAAGATAGATGGGCTCCAGCATCATATATAAGTTTGCTGATTACAAGACATGCTAACGGTGATGTACTGTGCTACTGGGCTACCTACATGGAATAACGGAACAGTAAAACTACTCTGTTTGATTTGTGGTATGTGTGGGCTTGCTAGAGAGATTAACATTCAAATATAAACATGAAGGCCTCCACACAATGCAATTGAAACCACACACATTTGAACTGTGTTCAAGTAACATGACACTGTGTATGGACATAGTATGTGCAACTGACCCTTGTCATAAAGCATGGCCTGGATTTAAGGTTAAGGGTGAAATTTATTTAGCTCGAAAAAGCTGTTTTGGCTTTTCTGAGTTTAATCTGGAGAACAGTGTGAAGTTTCTCACGGTAAGAATCACGAGATTTGCCTCAATCGCTACTTGCTGTGAGAAACTACATACTACCATACAGTATAGCTACCCTCTCCATGGATATATTCAATAAAAAAGTTTCTCACAGCAAGTATCGATCGAGGCAAATCTCTCGATACTTACCGCGAGTAACTTCAGGGTGTTCTCCTGAATTATTAAACTCGGAAAAGCGAAAACGGCTTTTCTGAGTTTAATAAATTTTGCCCTTAATAAGTCTGCATAAAAATAATGAATGCATTAGGACTTTGCCAAAAGTAAATGTTTTCTCCAAGGATAGCTGTATATAATAATAAATGCAAACCAAGCTTGAATGTTCATTTATAATATGAATTCATGTCATGCCTATTGCCTCTGCCAATGGCCTTTACATAATAACTCAAACCTTTTGTGATGCGGCAAGTTCTGCATAGTATAAACTGCAAGTCACAGCTCATTTGATAATTTAAATAATTCGAACAGTTTCCTCTATCAGTTTTACAGTCAGGTTGTATAATAACAAAGCCCTTCTTTATGATCCTGGAATTAATGCATTATGTTTGCAGAAATTAGCTTCTTCCCATAAAGCCGGGGCTTGCTAGTAAATAAATTTTAGTCTAGCTTTTCAAGCAGTAAACTAAATGGAGCAAGCAGAACTGGATATGACACCTCTCTCTGTTGTATTTTCTCTTATATCATAAAAGCTAAAAATGTAAATACAATGCATAAATCCATGTAGAAGAGTACATCTTTTATTACTTCCTTCATTTGTATTTTGGCTTTAGTAATACACTCTTTCTGAACAGAATGTTCAAGGATGTTCTAATATCCTGCTAATTTAAACTATTTTCCATGATTTTATTAATGTTTTTTGTGTGGCTTTTTTCCCCCAGCGGTAGCCATTAATTAATCTTCTAAGCACTTCATTCATTTTTCTGAGAATTAAGAACCAAGTACATTATTCTGTTTTTATAGCGGCCTTTTTAGTTGTGAGCATAATGCACTGATGGATTTATTTGCTTAGCGATCCTCCTTTGTCAGGTTTAACCTCTCAGAAAGCCATAGCTCAAGTTACATTAATCTTAAATAAAACATATTTTTCTGTGTACTTTAATATATCTTGAGAGCATGGCTAGGATGAAATAGTTTTTCATTGAGAACCTAAAATGTCCCCATTGGTCCATAAATGAAAGAAGACCCTATCATAATTCTACGGCTGTAAAATAGTCTTTTTTTTATTTTAATATGTGATCATTTTGCTGGACGAAGAAAAGAGTAAAATCTTTATAAGATCTTTGAAATATTGGAATGTAAAAGTGGGTAAGAGGTACATGCATTCTGTTGCTGGGATACTCATTGTCACATATATTTCCCTGAGGCTATCTAGTAATAATATCTACAGTTTTATTTATTTGTGAGAGTGCTACAAAAGACCATAAACCTCAACAATTATTTTTAATGCTTGAGGCGTAGATAGTGCAAGTAATGCGTTTCTAGTGACAGAGAACAATCCCATTAAAGGAAAAATATATCTCTTCTATAATGGGATTTATGCTATCGTTTTTCCCATAAATGTTCAGCCAAACTCATGGGCATAGGTTATCCTTAAGAGTAAATATTTTTATTCATATTACTCTGTTTGGATGGTTTCTACCACTGTAAAATTAAATATTATTCCTAGTGTTTTTTTTTTTTCAAAAACATCTCTCCCGCATGTGGGAAACCATGATTTTTACAAGAAAGTTTGTCTGAAAACATGGTTGTTTTACAAATCTATAGTTACTGCAGTTTGCTATAAACACTGATGTTGGTGCTCTGGGAAATCTAAGTTTGACTTTCATTACCATGGCTGAAATCTATTCTTTACAGATGTAATTCATTTTCAGTACATTTTACCTATAGTATAGTGGACAGACAATAGCAATGGCATCACATGAACTGGAGACATCTTGCCATATTGCACCTTTATTTATTATCTATGGAAAAGTGAAGTGATAGGGTTAAAGAATGCCTGAAGTGTTAGTTTAAATGCAATAAACTACTTTTTCTTTAATAATAGTGGGCACCAGGTGCTGCATTTGAGTTTGCTCCAACTGCTTACGTTTTTGGACAAACAGGTACAGTTCACATAACTCACAGATTTCTTTCCACGAGAAAAAAAGGCAAAGCTGCTTATGCTACAATGAAGCCTGCTTTATCTGTATACTGGGTAATACAAATGATTGCTTCAGTAACTTGAGTGAAGGCAATACAAGTGCATTCCCCAAAAACTTCTAAAGCACAACCATCAACACAGAATTATGGAATGATTCATATATGACTGCAGTAAAATAAAAAGAGAATCCCATAGGTTTTAGTTGCAAATAGAGTCTATCTTTGTAATGTATTGAATGTTATTTGTAACATAATGTTATTTTTTATTATAGTTATAGGGGGGTACTTTCTGTCTGATTGTTTACCAGACTGGGCAGTGAATTAAAATGGTAATACTGGGTAAATGTACTTATTAATAGTTTATTATTATTAGTTATTTTAAAATGGGCTGTAAAAATGTTACTAATATTATCACATTAACGAATATGGGCATCGTAAGTTTTCACATTTCCACCCCCCTTTCCCATCATGATGCAGCCATGATTTAGATCTATAGGTTTAAAAGAGCTCTCACAAAGATTAGTGAGGCACTAAGTGGTTCGAAGAAAATAATTATGGACAAAATTTTATATTTTCTTTAATGCTCGAACGGGGGCCATTTATAAAAATCAAAAAGTTACTTGATCACTTAAGTTTTTGAGAAACTATATTTTTTTATTATGCCAGTATAACCTATTTAAAAAGGCATTTATTCCCTTGTCTAAAGTCACTTTGATGCATTTATTCCCTTGTCTAAAGTCACTTTGATGCATTTATCCCCTTTTGACTTCTGATTTTTTTTTAATGCTTAATGTTCCTGTACATTTAGGCTGTATTTATTTAGGTGCAAAATGATCACTGTTCAGCATTCATGGGCAATTTGATGTAAAAAAGGGATTTGTACAATGTCAGTTTTCCTCAAAACACCCTAAACTGTGTATAAGGATTTAAGTCAATGGCTAAGTTTAAAGGGGAAGTATAGTGGTAAATTCTACTTCCTTGATCAATCTAGAAGCAGTACATGAAGTGTGATCCTCAGCCCAGGATCGTCTGATGATTACATCGCCGCTTTGCTTACTTTCAGGTCTATGTAAGTGACATCGGTTCCTCACATAGACCCGCCCCCTGAGTTTTAGCAAAACTAGCCAACTGTGCATGCCCAGATCGACCTATGTCTACTGCTGCTAGATCGATCAGGTAAGTATCATTTATCACTATACTTCCCCTTTAATTTCCACAAATTTTCTCATTCTTTTTTATTTCTTCATATCCTGAACTCTATCCAATACTGGAATATGGTACCTTAGTCTCACCAGGGATAATGATATTAAGTAACCACAAAACTTTGTTAACAATTTGTAATTATAATGAGACAAGCAAAAAACATGAAATCTCTAAAGGTTAAAGAAAACCCCAAAAATGCTATTCAGCATATATGTTCAAGGTAAATAAAGTGCTATGATCCTTCTCAAAGTTTTCTGTTTTAAAATGATCCTATTTCTGAGTTATCTAGAAATGCTTGTTCTTCTGATAGTTAACTTTTAATTAATGGCTCAAGTTTCTAAATCATCACATTTATTTCTGTCACATCTAGAAACTTTACTTTAGTATATTTTGTGATAAAAGACATGCATTTGTTGTAATGTTATTTATATGTTATACTTTCTGTTTCTTAACTGTGCTGATAAGCTTACCAGGCTGCAATGATTTAAGCAATGATTTCTTTACGGTACCTTTCATTTTTAACGATAGTCTGTATGTAGTCATAAAGTGAGGTTGACTGCTGCTTATCAGACTATATAGGGCATAATTTATTAAAGTCGAAAAGGCCATTTTCAATGGCAAAAATCAATTTAAAAAACTCGAAAATTATTGTAAAATCGATTCCAGTTTTTCGATATTGCGATATCGAATTTTTCCATCGATATTATGGATTTTCCAAAGAAATAAACAGATATAGAATTTTTGATATTGCGATATCGGGAAACATCCGATATCGGTAAAAGCAGTATCGGGAGAAATCATTTGATATCGCAATATCAGTAAATTCAATATCGCGACATCAGTAAAATGAATTTGACAGTGATATTTTCAATTTTATTAAATTTCGCCCTATAATATGAAAGAGACAGACAGGAAAGAACAGTATTTTTTTTCTGTGCTAATCCACTTTACAGAACAGTATAAATTATTTTCAGACATGGGAAAAATGGCTTTCCTGGTATAAATATTCCTTAAAGGTAGTCAACTCGAATTAGAAAGTCTACAGTCCCAGTGGGCCTTATAACCAACTCTACAATCCATCAATTGGTGAACACACAATTCATGCTCTTCCTCTCCACCTGCAACTTTCTCTGCTGATCTCTTTAAAACCAAACAAATGATCTTATTATGCCAATGTGATAAAAGGAAGATAGAAATGCTTGAATGTATAATAATAAATTCTCTCAAATTAAGAATATATACTCCCAAACCTCAAGGTCAGGTCTAACCACTTCTTTCTCTTTGCTTTACTGTACATCCATCTGTTTTCAGATTTCAGCGATTGGAATGATCCAGTCCCAAACCTGGTGTAAAAACAATGATATTTCCAAATTAATAACATTAATAACAGTCTGTGAACTGGCTTTATGTATTTTTATTGTGAGAGAAAGAAATGTTCCACAATGAAATATTCTTATTTGTTTTGAACTACATTTCAATAAAGTTTGCTCCATAGTAGCTTAGAGCTAAAAACATAAAATTCTTTACCAAGGAAGCAGAGTTCACAGCCATTCATTATTGCTTCTTCTAACTGTAGACAAATCACTTTGTCTAAATCTGCCTTAGGCAACAACAATAATTTGAAGACACATGCGTTCTGAATGCAGAAAAAACTGTGTGGCTAGCAATCTGTATAGTTTTATGTGCTTTAAATCAAACATTATAAAATGTACATGTAGTTAAATTCTAAAAATGTATATACCTTTTCTTCTTGTAGCTATATTTTATTCTTTGAATACATCATTAAAAAAAAAAAGTTTTAAATATAAGCATTTTCATGACATATGATTATTTTTCATATCTAGCCATATGCAATTGCATTCTGTAGTAACAAGCATTCTATAATATTCCTCTCTTAAAATTTTAATAAATACAGGTAGAGTAGATTCAGGTGAAGCACATTATTCATTTTTTTCAATGAAAAAAAGGGTGTTATTGCTTGTGTTAGTTGTTGAATTCAAACTGTGTTGTTTACTGTATAATAGTTATTACTGATGGGTTGGGGCTGGCTTTGTCATTTAACACTTTGTGGTTGGGTTAACTCTAGAGAATTCCAACAAAATGGGTTAAGATATAATGCATGATAAGAGAGTTAAATTCAAATGCAGTCCTATGAAAAAAAGTGTTTTTTCTGCAGTAATTATATTCTAAGAGGGGAATTCACCATGCACGTGGACATTGGCAAGCGCATTAAAGGGATTCCCGTCTCGGCAAGACCAAAAGAGTTGCCTTGCCGAGACAGGAATCCCTTTAATGCGCTTACTGATGTCCGTGTGCAGGACATCAGTGAGCGCATAATACCATTTGCGAAGTGAGCTAAAGGCTTCGGAGCTCACTTCACTGAATGGTGAATATCCCCCTTATAAGTGTCTGTGCAACCCCAAAAAAGTAATAATGTAACATTTTCAACCTTTTTTTTCTGATGATAATATGCCTAGATTATATTCATAGCCTATTAAGCAATGGGAAAATACTGTGAAAAATTCCAAATTAAAACAAGAAGTATATTTAAGCCGGGCCTGAAAAAAGGAAGCTTATGACATGCAGTTTTCCAAGTAAATCTTGTAAGGTAACGAAAACACTGAGGCCTTCTTTCATCTATGTTTGTGAATAGACCCCTAATTATTTGTTTCAAATCATGTTTGGTCTTTGACTCGTAGACATGGAACTGCTTTAGCACAATAAAGCCAATGAATCAAAAGTGTAAAAATGTGTTCAACATTTTTATATAAAAGAAAATGGGATGGTATTCACAAAGAAAATGTATATAGTCTAAAAAAAAGCTAATGAAAAAGTATGTTAGATTGTTAAATACATAGTTTCTGTTTAATGTGTGAAGGTACCTAGTTCATTTTCCAGTAATAAAATGGTTATGAGCTTTGCGATGACCGGGAAATTTAGACACTTTGCAGAAATTAACTTTTGCACTAACACTATAAACTGTAGAGATTTTATATGTGTTATCATTAATGACTTTAAGTACAAGTTCTTATTTGGCTGCAGATAAATAAATTTGTCTCGTCTGAGCCAGAGAACTAAATGGAGTTAGTCTGAGGTTAGGAAGTTAAAGAAAGAGTCAAATTTCCAACAGTTTTTTTTCTCCTCTATTTGTTGCTTTTAAATAATTTTTTTTTCCACAATAAAAGTTATTTACTTATTTACAATGGATTTGAATTCGCAGCCACTATCTTACAAAACTTCCTCCTCTCTGACCGACGTCCTCTTCAGCTGATTAGTATTGAATCTTAAGTCAGCAGCTTGATCCACAGAGGCTTGAGATTTCTTTAAAAAAATTGGAAGGGAGCAGGTGGGCACTGGGTCTGTGAGGTTGGAAACCTGCAAGAATCTGATTCCTCATTCAGAATTCTCACGTTTTCCAGTCAATTGTCAAAGATAAGATTTTAAACTGAACTGCTGAAAAGGAAGTAGGTGACAAAGAAAGTAAGAAACCGACTGCAAATTAAAAAGACTGAAATTGCCAACATTCATCTAACGATCTAATCACAGTGTACAGCACTGCGTAAATTTGTGGCGCTTTATAAATAAAATTATACATACATTACATACAACAGTGACAAATGGACAGGTAATAAACTGTTGGTGAATAAATTGTTCCTTTAAATACTATACAAAATTACATATTCATGTATTCATATTTCTTAATCAAGTTTCTTGAAGAATTATTTTGCATTGAAGAGTTGAAGATCAAAAAACATATCACACATTGTACTAAGAAATATAACATTTAAATTTAACATGAAAATGATTAAACCTGAACTGTAACATGTAACCTGAAAAAAATGAGCACCGGCTGGGCAGAACAGCCAACAAATATAAATCCATTGATGATAACTTTTTAAAAATGCTCTTATTTTTTTCCAAATGTTTGAATGTATAAGAAGCTTATGTAGTTTTGAATAGTAGGGGTTACAGCTGGAGCAAAATGCATGTAAAACCACATTTCTTTACTAAACTTTAATTAAAAACAGCTTTTTACAACTATTTTTCTTCATGAGTAAAACACTTTCCAGTGACTGAACTTGGCATCTCCTACTTTCCTTTTCTAACAAGTATCAAACATTATTTAAAACTGCTTTTTTTTTTCTAATGGAGTACAATATAAACAAAGACAATCCCAAAAGCAATTGAGTGTGCCACGATCTTGTCATGATTTTACTATATTTAAAGACAAATAATGGCCCCAAGAGGAGGCCATCAGCTATGCTACTAACCATGCTTGGAGGTTACAAGAAATGTAGTGACTGACCTTATAACTAAATCCATTCATTAATATCTCATACTAAAAGTCTAAGATGTAGCACCAACCTCTACAGTTGAAATGTTTGTCTCGGAGGAATCCTTTAATTGATGCATTCTATTGTACATTTGTATAATTGTACTCATGAACCTAGTTTAAGAGGCAGTATCCTCTTTTTATTTGTCATTGCAATGCCATCTACAGTATGTTTAGCTTTAAATCTTGTGAAGCTTAGATAATCATAATGTCTTGGCTTTATATGTCGAATAAAGTATATGTTTCCTATTTAAAAAATAGGTTAACCTTTTATTTCATTTAGTTTAATGTGCAGCAATCTGTAACGGTCGGCGTGGCCGACTGTTCCTTGCTTGGCAGGCGGCTCCTCGGCGCTTCCTCCTTAGGTGCACGAGCCGCGCCTGCCAGGCCTTTATACAATGCCGGCGGTGCTCACGTGACACAGGAGTGTTGGGAGCACCTCCGCTGCGTCTAGCACAGCGGATAGTATAAAAGGCTGTATAGCTTGGGCAGTCAGTGCCTAAGCTCCCAGCTATACAGGTCCTGGCGTTTGCTATCATTAGTGAATTCCATTGCTACAGTGTCCTTGCATTTCCTGCTCCCGGTGTGCCTTCCTTGATTAAAGTGACAGTCCTCTGTTTTCTGGTCATTCCCAAGTTGCTCCTGTATCTGTCCCAAGTTATCCCAAGCCTGTTCCTGTGTTGTCAAGTTACTCCCAAGCCTGTACCTTTGTCTCTTCAGTTATTCCAAGTTCATTCCTGTTCCTGTGTCTATTCAGCTATTCAAGTTGGTCTGTGTATTTCAAGTCTGCCTTTGCATTTGACTAGCAACTACCTTGGAGGGTACGCTTGAGGGTCGCGACCTGGAGGTCTCCTGCAGCTAAGACCAGTACCTCCTTGTGGGGGTTAAAGGCGAAGACCAGAGATCTCTTAGACTCCGTGCCTCGCAGCATACCTAAGCCAAACTTCAAGGTAGCACAGTGGGTCAACACTTCTAATCCGTGACACAATCCTAGCAGAAACATCTTCTGTTATTTTTTTCTTTTAACCTCCTTCGGTACTCACCTGTGCACGTGCCTCTATTTCTCTTCCCTGTGCAAACTCAATGAGAAGGGATGGACCAGGTCAGGAGCATGGGGTTAGGCTTCTCTTTAAGTTTTACCTTTTTCAATCCGATATGAGACTTATTATTAATGCGATAGAACAACATCTCCTTCTATTGGCTAAAAGCAGAAACTGTCATTTTAAACAATAAAAATTCATGTCAGAACCAGTCTTTTGGGACATGGTTATATTTTTCCCATATGTTTAAGTGAATTACATTGTACAAAATAACGTCTATTCTAATAGCATATACCTTTTAAGTCCTTGAAATGTTTATTTATTTTTTTTAATTGTTTTGTGTTATAGGTAAAGGGCTAGATGATGCTTTTTTGGCTATATGATACAAATAAGTGATGTTTCCTTCTGTTTGAATATATTAATTGTGGGCAGGCTAAAGAATGACAAGATGCATCCTGATTTCATAAAACTTAAGTATGCAAAACAACCAACCCGCATGAACACAAGATGTCATAATTGGCATAATTGCACATGAAAATAACTAGATATAATAACAAAAAAAGATTGTGTTAAAAAATATAATCATACTTGAGATTTTCTTTACAGAATCTAGAATATTCTTGCTGGTTTTAAAAGGTGGCATAGTCTTGAGCTGATGCAGAAAGACATGCTGGTATGAAAAAATAAATAAACTTGTAAAATCCCATCATTGATTCATCTTCTTTAAATTATTTAGCAGAAAATCACATACTTTTGTTAACATTGGCAGGGGCATTTATATCGAGCTTGCTCAGCTTATACAGTTACCATCTGGGGGAAAACCCTTAACAGAGGTGAGCAATATGGAAACTGTAGGAGAAATAACTGTACAATACATGGTATTAGGCCCTGTGATTGTCTTTCTTCCCTAGCAACAAGTGATACAGATTTTACCCACCACCATATGTCACGTGAACTGTTATCTAAGGTAAGATATGATAGGGTATGTAGGATGTCTTTTGTAAAGACAAAAATATCTTAGATGCTGCAGGTGAGCTTGGGTATGTAAAGGGGCACACCATTATCACCATGGTTCATGTACAACAAACCCTGTCTTTTAACTTGGATAGCTGCAAGCTCTTAGTTACAATCTAAAATAACTAATATTGTTTATATATGGAAGATAATGTACCCCCCCCCCTCCCCTTTTGTTCTGCATGCAGAGACATGGAGGTGACTTTTATCATCCACATTTTCACCTTGAAACATATTTTGCCGCTTGATAAGTATTGTTG
>WMED01014230.1:0-14101 GCA_019650415.1 Pipa parva | reverse complement strand
TGAGATTCACTGATCCTGTTGTTTCTAGTCTCAGCCAAGGTAAGTACTTGTCTGAAATAAAAAGAAAATAAGGATCAAACAAGGCGTCAGCAGCGTATTGACTGTCAGAGAGAACGACACTTAATAAAAAAATTATGAAGTTGTTTAGCTATTAAAGGGTAAGCGGAAATGTGGTATAGCAACAGACAATGATTTGACTATCCACTGAAAGTCATTGAGGTTATTAAATATGAATTTAATAATATTATAATTTAGAATATTGACCTTGCTTCAGTTATAGCAGCTCCATAAAGTTCATAGTATGGACTGAAGTGATAAACTTGCTTGGCAGTAATTTCTGTGATGAGGGCACCTTGATCTCTGTTCTTCATTTTGTAAGTGAATGTAGCAGTTCCTCGTAAGTGGTGGGATTTCTGCATTAACAAAAAAAATAAATAAAGTTAGGTTGACCAATGGAAAAGCTGATCTTAGTTAGTGGATATGCTAATTTGTTTTATTTTTACCTTTTCACATTGAGTACAAGGTTCCAGATAAGCAAATCCCATGTACTTAGCAACTCTGGACTGACAGTTGTCTAAATTTTTTGATTTAATGACAGTCATCCTCTCATTTTTTGGGTCTTCCTGGATTGCATATCTTGTATGACAAACACCACCAATGCCATCCTGTAAGGAATCATAGAACAAAGGTATAAAAGTGTAGTAATATTTTTGCTGTGTGGGTAATTTCACAAGTAGAAAAGGGTATTAAGGTCAACACCAACCTCTTGCAGTTCGTATACATTTTGTGACTTCTTGATGTTAACTTGAAACAAGTTCAGGATTCCTCTGTAGATGTTAATGACTGTGTTTGACACATCCTCTGCAGCATAGATATTACCAACACGCCCATTATGGTATTCAAACTTAACAGGTTTTGTGAACTGCTCAGCAAGAAATTGGCTTAATTTAGTGGACCGTGTGAATGGATCTTTGGGCCACACACCATTAAATTCCTTTAGTTCTGGATTACGAATCTACAGATGAAAAAGTTAGAAGATTTATGCAACTGTGGAATTGATTTACTTTTTGACAGATAGAATCAGCGAATTACAGAGATTTGGTTTTCTTTTATATGGAGGCAGTAGAGTTACTGATAATATCTCCCTGTATAGCACCAATCTGTTACTTTTGGGCTTTGATGTTAGATTGATTAAATTTCATTGCTTTGTTCCAGTCTGTGATTTTTTTTTTATGTCAGGATGTCAAAGGGATGACATTTTACTATAGTTGTACCAGTTTCTGTATAAAATTGTCATTCTTAAGTTTTTTGTTCGCTGCCATGCCTGAAGAAGAGACCTAAGTAGTCTGGAAAGCCTGCATTTACCATCTATTCAGTTAGCCAATAAAAGGAATCACCAGTACTCGACTTGTCTCTGCTTTTATATGGAATGGCAATAATGGAATTGCTTCAGAAAAACAAGAGTGAAACAGAGATGTGGAAACAGATCAATAACGAGAATGAGGTAAAAGATGAACCAAGAAATTGTATCAGAAGAACCAGAAGGAAAGAAGAAAATATCCCTGACTGTAACTTGTGTTGTGAACTTTATTTGAAAATGAGAAAGACAGACATTTAGGAAATGCTATACAATCTTCTTAACATGTCCTTGTATTACAGACATATGCCATGGAGTATATATTTAGTCCCCTCTATTTAATTCAGTTTACTTGTTCTGATTTTAACTTTACTTTTTATGACTTCCAAGTCAATTGTAGGGAGTGACATACAGCCACAGTTCACTCTGTATAGTTTGTGCGTGGCTATTTATTTGAGCCCATTTCTCATACTGTCTGTGGCTACATATATTGATATAAGTTCCTGTTTTACTAGGTCTCACCTTAATGATGTAGGACCTCTGGGCGTAACCACTGATCTCAGCCTTGCAGTTCAATTTAAGTCCAGCCCGCGCTAAACCATTTTCTGGGAATCCGGTGAGAATGATGCCTTCATAGTTATAAACATAGGTCTTGCTTTCACTGAAAAGCGGTTCTGTAATTCATAATTGTTCAATAATTGAATTAACAGTGCAAGTTGAAATTGTATAATGTATAGATGTATATGTCTATTTATTAGACAAATTTAAATCCGTCCCACATTTTTATCAAATCAATAAATGGTGCACTATTCAATTATAATAAACATTTCAATATATACATATAACATTCTAAAATTTGATCCAATCGCATATCACATTAGTCAGTGTTTGAGTTCATGTTGGGACTAAGCTGACTGCTGGAAACTATGCTTTTACTGATGTAGGATATACGGTAAATGGACTCCAGAAACCAAAAAAAGAAAATTCTCTATACTATATATATTTAAATTGACATATTTGTGCACATATAACATACAAGTTGTCTTACCATATTGTGACTTTTCACTCCCTGTAATAGAGAAAGAATATATAAATAAGAAAGAGCTGAATATTCTTGTAACATTAAGCATAGGTTATAATTCATTAACAAACAATACATACAGGGAATTCACGATTGTGCGAAGTGAGCTCCGAATCCTTCGGCTCACTTCGCACTGACTGATATGTGCTCACTGATGTCCGCGTGCAGGACATCAGCGAGTGCATAACACCATGTACGAAGTGAGTCGAAGGATTCGAAGCTCACTTCGCACAATCGTGAATTCCCTCCACAGTGTCATGTATAATGTATTACGTGCAACTAAGGGTTTGCAAGTTTGACATACAAGTGTTTACTAAAGTCTAACAGATTTCTTAACTAAGCTGTTCAAAAACATTTTTATCACCCAAAACAATACTCCACCCTCAGGCTGGTGAAAAACCCATTACTCTCTATGGAGCTGGCCCTGTCATTTAAAATATTTTACCACTGAAAAGAGACATTGATAATGATCTGTAATGGAAGGAACCCTCATAGAAAATCATTGCAAAGTTTCCCCTGTTATGAGATCAATATAATCAATCCTTTGTAAATCAGGGAAATCGAAAAAGTACAGGGAAACAAAAACTGACAGCAAAGTGAGGTGAAATCAACTGATATGGTTCAATTGGTCTTAGTAAATATAACCCATAACGTGGATATTTTTATAGTTATTCATTACTAAATTGTACTGATGGTCTAAAAATCCCATGAATCCTTATAAAAACATCAGCAACAGTAAGAAGAAGTTACTTATCATGGGAAATAGATAAAAATGAAAGGGATGCTAAACCATAGACAACATGCCTTCTGTTTTATAGGGCTCACTGTGTACATTTAAATGAACCTAACATTGTATCCCTATGACTTATTTTGCTTAAGCTATGGGTTACAGAGTGCATTACTATCTTTTACCTAGGCACTGCTGTAACTCTGGTTTCTCCTCTCCCGCTTCTGGACACAGAAAACACAGTATCTTATCTGGGCTACACTCACAGCATTTCCTTATAGAATTACTGCCCAGTGTGAAGGATTGTGAGTAAAGGATCAAATCATTTATTGAACTGCAGGAGAAAATGCAAAAGGACTAATGATATATTAGAAAAGGGCTTAGTGGGGAGTAATTCTTAATTTTTATCCTTTTCATCTTTGCTTAATATGCATTAAATATATGACCTTATGATATGCCATCCACAAAAAAATGTTAGAAAAGATTTTTAATAAGGCATTTTTAAGTGCATTTATTTACGTCAATGTTTAGTGCACCTGCAGAAGATTGAAAATACGGGATCCAATAAGAGCAGGAAAAATAGACCCTGTATGGTCGGGGCCCAACTATAAAATGCAGATTTTCTGAGAGAGTCTACAATAGGAATGTGTTCCTTTATTATCAATATTAAACACATAGCACTGTAATTAAAAACGTGCAACTTTCAAAGTTAACTTCACTGTTCATATATAAACATATATATCTATTATGATCCTTAATCCAAATGGAGGTTAAGTGTCCTATTAAAGAAAGCCTGTTCTCTGCATTGCAAAAAATATTCTGATACCAGACTTAGCAATAATTGGAACCTTAAACCATGGGAAATACATTCAAACATCTTATTTATTGATTTGGATTATAGGACTTATTTCTCTCTAGTGCATATAGCACATACTGAAATAGCACATACTGAAATAGCACATACTGAAATAGCACATACTGAAATAGCACATACTGAAATAGTGAAGAGTAAATATCGACACTAGTCCGATCGAGTGTTCTTCCAGTACATGGAGAATATTGGGTTCACTATTTTCTAATTAGGGTGCATGATGCCAACTGACACATGCCCATTGATTCTCATTCCACAGACATGTATTTGTAAATATAATCTAAAACAAATATATATATATAAAATATGAATAAGCTTACCCGCTAAGGCAAGGAGCAGAGCTAGGATGATTCCCCTCATGGTGATGGTGAATGTCAGTTTGTGAGTAGCTAAGCATATTTATAGCTGAGATATCTGGTATACGTAAACACTGAAGGGGTTGGCTTCTGTAAATAATTAACATTTAGCAATGAATCAAAATGTTTTTTATCTGACTCATTGCTTATAAATTGTATCAATTTTAAAAAAAAAATGAATAAAATATACTTGTCTCACAGTACCCATTAATTCTTACATTTTTAAAAATGTTCTGTTCATAATTTTTATTTTTTGAAGACTTTTAATAGTGGTTAATAACTGTAGACTATAGCCAAATTAAAGGTCACAGTAACTTGATTTGGGTCAGAGTGACTGAAGACAGGAGATCTAATCTGACTGATAAGAACACCAAACAACACCAAGGTCAGCCCTTTGGGTCTTCTCTACAATGCACTGTCCAATTTTCTTTAACTAATTCAGTGTTAGGATGGTCGACTGTTTGATCCAACACTAATTACCTTTTTTAAATTTTAGCCCAAATTGATTAATTCCACAGTGGCAATTTCTAAATGAGAGGAAATAATGTATGTTTTGTATAGTGCTTATTGTACCAGCTTAAAAGGTGCACCAGTCCTACAAAGTGAAGCCAGATCACATAAGGTGTCATGCAATGGGGAACATTATTTAATCACCTTGTATTCTGGATTGTAAGAATGCTTATACTACATATTTAGTATACTTTAACTAAACCCCTTCAGCATTAATTTACTAATGTATCTACAACCGGGTCACTTTACATTAAATTGCCTATAGAAAACTGTAGGATAATGAAACAAATGACTCATTTTAAAAATGTAACTGGGTTGTCAACCCTGCCTGACCCTGCTGAAAATCACCCCCTCTTCCACGCTGCAGGACTGGTTACTAAAGCACAGAGAATAGCTTAAATGGAATATTTTTTGTAAAAAACCCTTTTATGATACACAGAAAATCATGATGTTTCTGAGTAGTAGCAGCAGCTTTTGTTTTTCAGGTTGCTAAAGCTCTCCATTAGACTGCAATTATTTACTGTTTAGCTATACCGTGTATAAACTTATTTTAACTTAACTTTATTATAGAGGCTCTAATAAACAATGAATTTATCTGTTTAAAACATGATGATTCGTAGCAAAGACACACTGAATACAAAGAATAGGTCATCACTTTAAATTACATCTTTACATATGCAGTACTATACCTTAGTGAGAAGCATTTTTCCCCAGTAGTTGTTTCATATGATGCAGAATGATTGAATAGGCAGCATTGATAAACTCCTACACCAGGAAATGTGTGTGTGATGTGTACTGTCCAGTTTTCCATGAAAAGGTACCCTCCCCTGGATATTTTTGCCCTACTTAATACTTAGCACATGTGCACAAGTCAGCTTTCCCTCTGTAATCTCCTGCATTCCAACTTAATTTATGTGGTCAAAAGGTCACCACACTGCTAAATCAATAGCAGTCAGGAAGCTTTTTCTTCTCGTGCAGAAGAGAAAAATGTCAGCTCTCAGGAAAACTAATTAAGGGAAGTAAACGGCAAGTATTATTTCTTCCCTAAACAGTTTTTTAAAATATTTGTGTCAGCAATTGGCTTATTATAAAGGAGTTTTATATGTATGTGATATATCAGCTCTATAGTGCCCCTTTAACAAAGTGCAATTTTTAAATGCACCCTTCAGTGCAATGAAGATTCAGAGACATAGCTACAATACAATATAATACTTAAGTCCACCTGGTTAAAGGGGTGGTATGACTAGATTTAGCAGGGATGAAAATCTAGCTCTAAATTAGATCTAATTGGTGAGCACTTTAGCCATGAGCAGTTTAGTATTCCACTTCATTTAACACCTGTAAAATAAGCTTCCCAGATCATATAAGCAAACATTGCATTTTAAAGGGACTGAATGTGAAAAAAGAATATGAAAATGCAGTACTGAAATATATTGAGATCCACGTGCAGGATGTATGCAACTAAACTGCTTATTTTGTGACTAAAAGGGATGTTTGGGCAACCCCACCCCTTTAAAACCAAACATCTTTAAAAGTTTTGATACATGGAGATATTATCTCACAGCAAAAGTGTACTACAAAGAGGATTAATCTTAAAAGCATCTTTTTCATCCTTAACAAATAGAGGATTTAGTTTCCATAATGATAGACAAGCTATTTGAGTGTCAGAGTAAATAAAGCTGGATTTGCACAGCACAATTTGCTATGTGGCCAAAATGGTCCTCAGTATTAATAAATATTGTTTAGAACAATTACTTATTAATCAAAATAGTAAATCTGATCTGCTGATGGCTACATTGGAGTCTGTCTTTAGCAGATTGCATTTTACTGTGCCCAAGTACTTGATCCAACTGTTCTGACAACTAAAGAACAAATCCAAGAGAATATCCAGCCCTTATTTGTCAGTAATGCATGGCAATGCTTCAGGTTACACAATCAACATCAATAAAACCTACTCAGGTGGTTATTATGCTTACTTTAAGGAGAAGAAATATAAGACATAGATGTACTGTGTTCATGGATTCTTTGCATGTGTGTGAAATGCCTTTAATTCACCATCTCCAACTGAGAAGGAAGCCCAAACAATAGAAAACATACTTAGGGCATACAATAGGCATTGTGCGGCATTATGCGGCCTATGCTAAAAGGTAGCATCACACTATATTGGTACAGGCATCTATTGTCTAATGTATAGTATAATTTTACTGTTGCTACTGTTACAGATGCTTGGCATATTTTGGGCTAGATGTTGCTCTGATTTAGCAGATGAATACTTTAACTGTTCTTTCACAATTGTTTGCACCCTGCACATGTGATGCAGTTGTACAATATGAATAAAATTGACGATTGATATCTGTCATTACACATTAGGATGCATTATCAAATGAACTGATATTAGGTAAAAACTATTTAAGGTAAGGAATAGAATGACCACAAGGGGGCAGAGCATACCCTTTTTTAAACGTTTAGCCCTAAATCAAGATCAAGCAGTAGCTGTAAATAAATATACCCTGTAATTATTTTTTATTAAAATGAACATTGAAAGATCATTTGCAATTTTTGTCATAGAATTTCAACTGGTTTATAGTAAAAACAAACTACAGAGAGACCATTGTTCTACATAATACAGTGATGCATAACCTAGTGGCGCTTTAATAATAAAAACATACCTACACACACATGATACATTTTACCTGGGTGCATTCAGTCTATGTGCATGAAGATACTTAAACAAGATGAGACAAATCTTTTTAATAACCTTTATTACTAGTTAAAGGGTTTTTGGGATCTGCAGTGCCTCATGTAGAATACTATGTAGAGGACAAAGGTAAAATACAGAAATATCAAGGAGTAGAACTGAATCTCTTAACAGTGGAAAAAAAAGACTGCACAGCCGAACTCATTTTAGGGGAACCTCCCATTTATTGTGTGAAGTGTATGAAAGGTGATGTTTCAGGGGAGTGTAAGCCTCCCTTGATTGGGACCCTTGATGAAGGTATTTAGTTATCCAGAAACATTACTCTTTGTACATCCCATGCAATGGGATTTAGTTTCCTTTAAAATCAATTTGGTACAATTAATTATCACTGAATGTTGTGGAGAAGGATGTGCAGAGGAACTAGCAGTCCATTGGGGCCAATGTAAAGGCACAGCAGGTCGCTTAAAGTTAACAAATATTTAATGTATTATATATTATGTTAAATATCTCCAGTGCCAAATAGTTTATGGCATCTGCAGTAGATAACCTGCCTTACTTTATAGGAGCTTGTGCAGTACCACAGTCTGGGGCAATATTTGTTGATGTACTTTACAATGGAGAAATTGGGTAAAATTAGGGGCATATTCAGCTTAGTCAGTCACCCCCTCATAGAATTAAATCAGCGTTACTCTAAATTCCCAGGAAAAGCAGGATCCACGGACTGGAATGTAACCATGGCCCAGGGGTGGTATTTGGCAGGGTCAAGCAGGGTTAACATCTTAGTTACATGTTTAAGAAGAGTCCTATAGTTTTCTATAGGCACTTTGATGTAAAGTGACCCAGTTCTATTTACATTAATAAATTAGAGCTGGAATAGTCTCCAGGCAAACACATACCAGACTTACTTTCATAAGGAAAACATAGTTTGAAGAAAAAAATTACATTAGCCACAAAATAAATAAATACTGATGATATCAGTATCAAATGTTATTAACATCACTTATTAATAAAAACTATTAGTGAAGCCTTCATTTAACATCAGCAAGAATACTAAAAATACTTGATAGACTTCTGTCAGATTTCTGCCCATTGAGGTACAGGTACATTATCAACTTACTGTGTCAGGTGGGGTTTTTTGCTCGTTCCTAAGTTAGTAAAATGCACAGCCTTGCCTAACGTGACTATGAGCCAATAGGCTTGTGCCTATTGCCAAAAGGAAAGCATTATGGTTTGCTGTCATTGAGGTCACCCTGATGTCACATACTGTAGATCAGCAGCAGCAAACCCAGCATTCCACCTACCTGAAGTCTCCATTTTTAGTTGTGAATTGTCCCATAGATATATGAATATACCACATATAAACATTTGTCAACTTTGCATATTCAACAAATATAATAATTTTTTTTCATGCAGCTAAATTCTTACATAGTTTGATAAATTGTGTTGGCCACAAATGTATATGCTTTGCATGCATTCACCACTAAAATATGGCCAGTTAGGGTTTTCACTGACTGTTTCTCAAGGTGTACCAGTGTGAATATGTGGATTTCACTTCAACACTTATAACATAAAATGTGCAGCTTAAGGCAAGGTGTGTCATTAATTCCAAGTAGTGTCCTGGCAACATTTACACAACATGGACAGTACGGTGGCTCAGTGGTTAGCACAGCTGCTAGCTCTGTGTTCTGGGTTCAATTCCACCCTAGATTTCATCTGCATGGAGTTTGTAGGTTCTCCCCGCACCTCCGGGCACTCTGGTTTCCTCCCACAATCCAAAAACATACATCTGTGTGTGTGACTGAATAAGCAGGCTAGATTGTAAGCTCCACAGGAGCAGGGACTGAAGTAAATGGTGAATTTCTATAAAGCGCTGTGTAATATATCAGTGCTATATCAATACATAAATACAAAAATTTGGTGACCAAATGCTAGCATTTCTGCCAATCTAGTGAATGTTAAAAAAAATATTTGCAACTTATGTTATTATTATTCATTGGAGACAATGCTGGTGACAAAAACACTACAGAATGGTGCCCTTTCTTATTACTATTCCTGCATATTTCCAGTATGTATAATATATTTCTGCATATTGCCAGTGTGTATAATATATTCCTGCATATTGCTAGTATGTATAATATATTCCTACATATTGCCAGTATGTATAATATATTCCTGCATATTGCCAGTATGTATAATATATTCCTGCATATTGCCAGTATGTACTCATAAATATAGAAGGAGCTAGCTATGGCCATGTATATTTGTGTTTAGATGATGGCATTTGCTTTAATATGCCTTTTTGTGATAAATGTGCTATAATACCCCACTGCTACTATCCACCCATGCTCAGAAAATACTTGTCTCCAATAATCAGCTGGTGAATTAATACAAACTGTAAATTCACTTGGGCATTCACTATTATATGAACAATTCCTTTAAAGTCAAGTTCTCCATTAGCTGGCAGGCTTGTATTCTCAACTCATATATGGGAAATGTACTCAGCATTTTGTTCATTAAACCCCAGATTTGTACTGCAACATGACAGTGGCGGTAATAGAATTGCTACATGACAGTTTAATTAGTTGTAGATTGAATGTAGGGGATTGAGTATCATTAAACTTTAGGTTTAATCTCAGTGAAATATACACTTCAGTTACTTGAATGAAATCTGGCCCTAAGGAGGTCTTCCCATGCACTTTTGCTCTGTGTACAATACATTGTGACCTCTGTCTCCAAGTCTGGGTCAACCTAAAACAGTGGTCATCTTTAACTGAAATTTCTACATAGATATCCTATTTATTTTACTGTTTGCAAACAGGAACAGCACCAAAACAAATAAAAAGTACCAGGTCACTTTGCATCATAGTCATAGTGCTTATTGAAAATAGGTAAATTAATGATCCAGTGTTTGTTTTAAAAAAGAACTCTCCAAACCTGCAATAATAACTAGAGGAAGCTCTCATCTGTGCTACATACAGACAAAAAGAATTTATTACTGGAAAATAGCACAAAACATCCTACCTAAAAGACAGTATTGTCTCAGATTAGGAGATTGGAATATGAAAACTGAAAAGACAATGTTAGCTTCTGGGTAAAATGGCCCAGAAAAAAAAAGTAAGATCCCCATATGTCTCCACATTTAATATGAAAATGAAAGAGTGGGAACATCATTTATAAACATTGTCTGTTTTATTAATACCTGAAATATTTAGATCACAATTTAAAGGAAAAAGTATTTTCATATATCCCCACTTAAAAGAGAACTAACGGTAAAAAGAAGACATATAAAAAAATTACCTTATAGTAAGTTGAACTGTTGCAGTCACAGCTTGTACTGTGCTGTAATTTCACTGCACCGAGGCAGACTTCACAGCGCTTAGGCTAACACAGGAGCCAGTGCTATGCTCCGCCCACTTATCAAATCGGAGATGCAAAAGGGTTTCAACGTTATCACATTCATTACGGGGCCAATGAGAACGCTCCCTGCAATGAGCGTGATGATGTGAGTCCTTCCATATGTCAGCAGTGTTTCTCGCTGGCTCCTGCGGCAGCCTAAGCACAGTGAAGTCTGCCTCAGTGCAGTGAAATTACAGTTCAAGTTGTGACTGCTACAGTTCAACTTAATATAAGGTATTTTTTTAAGTGATAACACATTGTCACAGCTCTTATTACCCGTCTGTGTATGTAAGTCTTCCTCCCATTTAGACTGTAAGCTCTATGGGGCAGGGACCTCCAACCTCTTGTGTCAACCTCAACATAGCACTTAAAGTGATGTATCCTTGTGATCTCATACTGTACTGTTTAATGCAATTTCCCAGGACTGTATTTTATTTTTATTCTGAACTGTACAGCGCTGCGTATGTTTGTGGCGCTTTATAAATAAAATTATACATACATAAATGTCTTTTATTCCCTTTAGTTCTCCTTTAAAAATTATTAGTAAACTTTTGGTTATGGAAGACATTAGCCAGCCACAACTGGGGCAACCAACATTACTTTAAACAAAAGAGAACATACCCATGTAAGCTCGTGAAAATGTTGTGATATAATATTGGGAAGTGTTTTTACTGTTCTTCTAAAAGGTTCCTTTTACAGATTTTGCTACCTGCACTACCATTGGGGTTATTTACATGCTTAATCACCCCTGATGTAAAGCATTGTTGTACTGGAATTAATACCTGACATAGTGGCAATAGCTGAAACAAGATTAGTTCATAGCTGTGATAAGTCATTCCTAGAGGATTGTCTCAACCAGAAATGAGAAGGGTTTTTGTGATTACTCCTTGTCTAAAACCTAAGCTATAAGACTTTATAGGTAAGGAGAATTACATGTGGTATCACTGTGGGCAAAAACACATGGAGGGAAATACAAAATTAAGATACTGTTAGGGGTTTGCTATAAGTTACCAAATATACCAGAATTCACAGAAAATCTAATATTAGGGCAAATAGATGAATTGAAATATCATAATGAGGTAAATATTATGGGGGACTTTATCTAAATATAAATTTGAAAACTGGAACCTGTGGATCTCATACAGGCTTACCCCCCCCCCCCCCCTCCCAAGTGTATTGACTTCTCATTTTTCAAATACTGTCCTACAGTTTGGGGTCTCTGCCTTACAGTTCTGACCCCCACTATTCACTGGGGGATAATGGACTGATGGACACTCATTTCTGATTGGTTGTGTGCTGGTGACATCATTGGCAAGTAGGGGGATCCTTTCCCACTGTTCTCTTCTGGCTGGTTGAAAGGTTTGTATAAAGGGAAAAGGTTTTTGCTCACCTGGTGCAAAGAGAAAGAAAAGGGGGTCTAGTAAACCTAATATTAACCAACAAAGCTAAAAGAATAACAAGTATAACAAATTTTCACTTGTCTTTCAATTAATTTTAATAAGTTTTTTGTCAAGGGAATACAAAAACACTGAACTTCAGGAAGGCAGAATTCAGTTTAGACATTCTCTCAACCTTACTGACTGGGACAATGTCCACACAGACAAGAGTATAGTCACTAAATTAGATATTTTTAAAAACATCCTATTATTATTGTGTGAGGTGCATACCTTATGGTAATAACAAGTTAGAAACAGGAGAAAACCAATATGGATAAAAAATACTATAACTGGGGAAATATAGGAATAGCTATAGTTTGGGGACCCCTTGTCACGTCTGGTGGAGAAGTGCGTAAAGAAGAATATAATAACTTCCAGAGGTAGCAGGTGACAAAACCCTGAAGAGGTTACAGCCACTTGGGTGCGGAGTCTAAGATACCCCCGGTGTTCACCTAGAGCCCCCGCAAGGAGGTTAGGGCTTCGCTGCGGAAGGTACCCAGGTCGCGACCCCTAGAGCTGAGAACCACGACAGAGCTACCAACAGTATATCCTGGCAAAATGAATTTTTTAAAAACAATATCATTCTTTATAGAAGATACATAGATGATCTGATATTTATATGGAAAGGGGATGATAAAACCATTAGAGATTTCATAACGCATATCAATACCAACACAAAAAATCTCAAGTTTACTGCAGTAAGTAATAAATTAGAAATAAACTATTTAGATCTGACTTTGTTTGTAGAGAACGATACAATACATTCAAAAATTTACAGAAAGCCAACGGACACTAACCATCTTCTAAATGCAGATAGTTGTCACTTAGCCAAATGGATTAGTAACATACCTTACGGACAATTCCTTAGAATGAAAAGGAATTGTTCAAAAACTGATGATTATATTTCATATGCAGCAGATTTAAGCAATAGATTTAAGGAAAAAGGATACTCAGAGAAAGTTATAGAAGAAGCTAAACATAAAGCAGATAGAATCTCAAGAATACAACTGTAGAAGATTCTGCTTAGGGAGCAGATGTGTGGATGCGCTGGTAAGAGAATGAAAAAGACACAGGGGGAACCCCTAGTGTATTACCATTTATATAAGCAACAATATGCGAGACAATATGTGTTCAAAAGCTACCAGTGAAGAGGGACTTATCCTTGATTTTACAACAGCGCTTTCTCTGAAAGCATCTGGTGAGCGCTCACCCACCAGGGGGGTTTTGATTTTACACCCCAGCACTTCTACAATTATAGATATTTTTTGCACTTGTCTGTCTCCACCATTGAGGCTATAAGTGTCAGATATCAAGCACCTTAATCTGNTCAGTCTCTATCTCAACGCGTTTCGCCGATATAGAACTCGGCTTCCTCAGGAGAAAGTTTCTTACGGCTATAAGTGTCAGATATCAAGCACCTTAATCTGTGTGTCACAAAGCACCTTTTAAAAATATACTGGTAGCTTTTGAACACATATTGTCTCGCACATTGTTGCTTATATAAATGGTAATACACTAGGGGTTCCCCCTGTGTCTCTTTCATTCTCTTACCAGCGCATCCACACATCTGCTCCCTAAGCAGAATCTTCTACAGTTATTTCTCTAAAATAGATGTTTCAGTATGCTGGGACACGGTCATGTTTTCACTGATCCCATTCTCAACATTTTC
>WMED01014229.1:0-14101 GCA_019650415.1 Pipa parva | reverse complement strand
TGTTCGCCTCACTTCGGACTGACTGATCAGCGCTCGCTGATGTCCTGCACGAGGACATCAGCGAGCGCATTAAAGGGATCCCAGTCTCGGCGAGGCAACTTTTTTGCTCTCGCCGAGACTGAAATCCCTTTAATGCACTCGCTGATGTCCGCGTGCAGAACATCAGCGAGCGCTGATCAGTCAGTCCGAAGTGAGGCGAACACTCCGCACCTCACTTTGGACTATCCTGAATTCCCCTCTAGATGTAGTTTATAAGCTAAACCCTTTAATTTCCCCTTTAAACATGGTGATCTTTGATCACTGACACTATAAGGCTTTGATGACTACAAGGGAGTTCCACAAACATAGCTGTAAACCTGCACTGGTGTTGTAAGCCCTAGCAACTACTTATCAGTTAATGAGACTTAAACAATAGTCTTATTGTTTGGTTGGGGTTCAAATATTAGTGCAAAATTGCACCTAGTGTGAATTCTCTTTAACTGCTTTTTGGAGCATCATGGGATTTTTTGCCTTTTCTGTAGTTGCCATTGCTGGATAACTAAACTAAACATTGAATTTCCTTGTGTGATATGATGGCACCATCATAAGTGTTTCACCAGTTTTAATCAGTATTTCCATGTAGGCAACCTTTCTTGATGCCATCATACTAAAAACTCACAGGGCCTTATTGACTACAGAGGCACATGGGCTGATCAGTGGGTCAGTGGATAACACTGCTGCCTTGTATCACTGGATTCTGGGTTCAATTCCTCCCTGGACTTCATCTTGTACGAAGATGAGTTTGTATGTTCTCCCTGCACCTGTGTGGGTGTAAAAAAAATACATCTGTGGTTATGTCTGAGTAGGGTATCTAGATTGTAAGCTCCATGTGGAAGGAAATAAATGATAAAGCACTGTGTAATGTAGTAGCAGCACTATTTAAATATGCCGCACAGCCAAATCCAACAGCATTCATTACTGTTTGCTTATCTATTTGCTACTTAGTCAAAAATGAGAAGTGAATTTGCAATTATCTTGGTGATGCGACTTGAACTGTAGCAAGGTTAAATCAATAGGTGAATTTACCCTTTAGTTAATCAGGCTCATAATCATTGTCTGTAATCTGACCCCTTTTATTCGCTCATCTTCATTAACCCCCTGTAACTGCATGGCTCCTTAACAGAGTTTTTCTTTCTGTGAAACACTTTCAGCTTGTGTATTCCCTAATGGATGTGCTGAAATCCACATCCTCTGAGTTAATGGCTGTGATTGAAATTTTGATCAGTCCTGCCTCTGCATAAAGCAGAGGAAGACTGATGACTGTTTTATGAATTGAGACTCAGTTCATGCATTTCATTTGTTCTCCTGTCTACATCCATAACTTAATTACAAGTTAAATCCTTTCCAATACAGAAGATGAATGAGTCTTTACATAATAGATTAAAGAATAAGGGAAAAAGATAAATCTCTGTCTGGATAGAACTCTAATTGTCTCTGTAGTGCTTTTTATATATATATATATATATAATGCACCAATTATTTTTTTATTAACAACTTAATCAAAAAACTATATGGAATTAATCTGAGAGCTCTTTCCTTGCCTTATGATGTCATACACACCATTGTTATGAATGCTGTATGTAACTAACTGATAGTCCAGTAATGACGCAAAATTCCTATTCATTGCATGCAAGTGCCTACTGCTGCGTAGGTATAACACATGAATTCCCTTCTAATGCCTCAAAAATAGTCGCAAATTTGCTTCTCATTATTGACGAAGCTGCGACTACACTTGTTGAACAGGCGGACAGCAGCGAACGCTGTCATATGTGTAGCGTGGTTTCGTAACTCAGAAATAAGTAGGATGAAAAGTCATGCAGAGTGAGGTAAATTCAACAAGTAAAGTGCAGTGATGTCAGTCTCACAGTGTCCCACTAACTGTATTCTGTGAATATTCTATTTCTATGTCACATTGTTCCTAGTTCATGGCATTTAGTTGCTGTCACCATTGTCACTTTTGAATAAATAGTTAATTGTCCAGTCTGAAGTGGCAAAGTCAAACAGGTGAATATGGAGTAGTACACCTAGTTGTGTTCACACCTTTGACACACTCTGCATCTTAGTCAATAGTTGAAATATCTGTGCAGTGCAACGCAAAGCGATGCAAAGAGCTCTGTAAGATTGTGACTATGTTAGATGCCTGAATTGGTTGCGCATTCACTACTTCCCAGATTTTAGTCAATAAGTGAACATGGGGAAGGGGAGAATAGATACAAATTCATAGCTCTAAGCGACTATTTGAACTTTTGTCAATAAGGCCCTAAGAACCTGCACGAAATCCTTATAAGCTTGGGGCTTATTCATGAAAGACTGAACAGCCACAAGAAATATCCAAATTCACATTACTTCACCACTTTGCAATCTTTTTGGACCAATTTTTAGATTGTAAGTTCTATGGTTCAGGGACCTCCAACCTCTTGTGTCAACTGCAACCTAGCACTTAAGGTGAAGTATCCTTGTGATATTATACTCGTATTGTTTAATGCCCTTTTCCCATGTTTGTATTATATTTGTATTGCTGAATTGTACAGCGCAGAGTAAATTAGTAGCGCTTTATAAATAAAATTATATATACATACATCTATACATACAATTTGGATGCTTATGACAGTTCCACACTTATGGAGCACTTCACATTACCTTGCGTGCGAGTAAAGGTAATTTACCTATTCATCAAGCCTCAGCGTCTGTTGAAGTAGTGAATTTGTCAAGGCTAATTCACTTTGATGAATAAGCCCCACATGTGTTTTAGCTGAACTCAGCAGCGAACATTTGTAAAGCGAATGCAAAGTTATTGAGTGATCCCCGCCCACTTTTTAGTAAAAAAATAAATAATTAATGTAAGACATCTGTTTTTTTATTTCTGTATAAATGGGAGGGATCACTGGAGGCTTCACTGAGTGATATCCTGATACACATATTGCAAAGAGATCAGTATTGTTTTTATTTATTTATTCTCTGCTAGTCCTTGCACATTAATAGTTTCAAATTGATCTGTGTATAATACAATATCCGAGCCAGCCGTCATCAAGAAGCTAGCATTACACAACCCCCATGCACTTCTGTGGAATTACTTTCCTAGACATCATTTCTACTAAATCTGCAACACCTACATAAAAACGTCCTCTGCTAAATGGTATGCGAAAAGATTAATAGGGAGCTGAATTCAGAACAAAGAAACCTCACAAAATCATAGATATTTATTTGGTCATTTTAGCAAATAAGCAAAAGTTAATGTTATTTTTTACCTGACCTCCTATTATTTCTTATTAACAATGGACAGACCTAGGAAATGTCTGTGGAAATTTAATAAACTCGGCAAAGCCGGCTTCTGCTTTTCTGAGTTTATTCCTGCGAGATCTCGTAAGTTTCTCACGGTAAATATCGTGAGATTTTTTTTTTTTGATCAATATTTACCGACAGAAACTTTCAATCAAGTTTTTCGATCTTGTTTTTTGGATAGAAAGGCAGCCACACTTTACATTCAATAGAAAAATTTCCTTATTAAGTCTTGCCAAGCTTGGGCGAAATTTAATAAAATTGAAAAACGTGATATCACGATATCGCAATATCAGTAATATTGATATTGCGATATCGAAATTCGAGTGAAATGTTTAAACCATTGATTTAACATTCAAAAATCCATAAAATTCGATATCGTCAAAATTGCAATATCGTTAAATTGGTAATATCGATATCGCGATATCGGTAAAATAATTCAGTATCGTGATTTTGTTAATATTTACGATTTTAATAAAATTTGCCCTAGTTGGTCGGTAAATATCGATCGAAAAAAATCTCACAATATTTATTGCGAGAAGCTTCTGAGATCTCACGGGAATAAACTCAGAAAAATGAAATCGGGCTTTTCCGAGTTTATTAATTTTCACATTTACTTTGTGTCATTTGGAATTTGATGTAAACACTGTAATAATTGACAGCAGGGGGTGCTGCTAACAATGGAGAATTGCAGGTATTTCATTTATTTTTTTGCTTTTTTTTTCATTTGGTTCTTGCTTTAGTTTAGTTTAGCATTTCACATTTCATACAGGAGCAACTTTATTGAGGACATTTTTCCTTTCTTGCACGTGATTTTGTTGGGAGCTTGGCACTAAATGCAGTACAGGAGAAGCAGGAATTTACCTGGTAACTCAAGAGCCTACATTACTTTATACCTGCTGACAAAGTTCTTAAATCTGACCATTGCTTCTTGTTTGAGATGTGCGTTATGTCTACATCTGGAATATCTGGAGGTTTGTTGCTTGTAAGGTTGGATACAGTGAAAGTCAGAGAATGGAATTCTGGTCCCTTTATTTCTTTTGCAATTTCTTAACTTTCCAAAAGGTGTGCTAGAGAAATTTTGGAATTTTTTTTGGAAATGTTAAGCATTCAAAAAGCTGCAAGAATTGTTTAGTGAAACAAGGGGTTATGGGTTGGAGGAAGTCCATGATGAAAGTTGATTGTAGGCATCTGGTTTTCTTTTCACTATTAGCTAAGTTTCTCAAGGCGCTGCCTTTAGTTTTCTACAAGTTTGTCATTCTTTGAGAATGTGTTTGAGTCACAGCACAGCACCATTCAGTGGGAATTCAAGCCAATGCATTTCGATGTATTTCAACTGCTGTTCTTCAGGTGTTGAGCCAGGTGGAGCTGGAGTTTTCACTTGTTACTCAGATGGTTCCCCATAAAATACATATGACAGAGCAGACACAGAATATAATGTATTGCTATTTCTTGGGAACATGTTCATTGAGGACAAAGAAATATCATGAGAGGAAACATAGTTCAGTTAATGGTATGTAGGGGTGGCATCGCAGCTAAAAAGTATACGTATTGTGTGAATAGATGGATTTGAAGAAATGGGAGATGTTCAGATGAGAAGTCTTAGATTTTGCAGTGTGCGTGTGTTTTCTTTATAAGACTGGATCTATTTTCCTTGGGGTATGGGGGTAATAGACTGTACTACCCCCTCACTTGGGTACGTCTTTGTTCAAATCATATAATAAGCCGGAACCAAACTGTAGTGCTCTATATTACTCAACCTCTTCAATGTGACACCTTTTGCAACCTACAACAGGAGCAAGTTTTGGGTTGGATGTTTGTTGCAATAACATCTTATGGACAAATTATCTATGACAATACCCATGAGGTATTACTAGGTCTAAAAACTAGAGAACATGCCTCAGCCTTAGAATTTTTTTTTTAGTTTGTCTTGTTTTTAATGACTTCTGGAGGACTTCTACAGCATTTACAGAGATCTCACTGTGTGTGTGTTTTTTTGTTTTTTTGCAGAATGAAGAGGAACAGCCACAGGTTATCATGTTATACAAGGCAATATTTATATCAGAGGAACCTTACTTCGGATGACACCACTAGGCCTTGGTACTACGGAATGACTGTTTTCTGTATGAATTTAAATAGATATGGTTTATCAAAATCGCGTGAATGTATGACACATTTTACAGTATGGCTTTGTTAATACATTGGCCAGATTGGAAAAATATAATTAAATATATTATTAGCAAAAGGAAAATTGAAAAGAAAATAGACAATATGGGACAAAAAAATGTAATACCAAGGGAATATATCCCGGCATACATCTGCAATTCCTTTTATATGGCAAGCGCTGTACTTGTGAATTATTTTCTCCTGTGAAGAACGTCTGTGTCCGTATGCCTGATAGTCCTCAGTCAATTTATTTGATCGTTCTAGCGCCAAGACAAACATAATCTTCTATTAAAATATAGAGCTCTTCCATGTAATATATTGTGGGAATATCTGCTTAGATTGATTCCATAAACAAACAGAAATCCCTTTATGCTATTATTACAAGACAACTATCATAACTTGAGTTGAGTATCATGTTGAAATCTGGCACATATTCTGTTAAAAAAAAATTGAGAGAAAATAAAGGTACTAAAGTTAAGAAATATTATTTTTTATTAATTGTATCATCCATGGAAAGTGAAGTAGTTGTTTTGCATGCAGAGTTCATCTCTATATAATGAAAAGAAGTGGAGACATCTAGTGGTAAATACCTGCAATAGAAACTCCTAAAAAACAACACAGTTAATGCCTATAACATAAGTACTTGCATGTTACGAAGTAAATAATTAAATATTGATTCATGCATTTGATGTAGATTAAGTAAAAGACTTAGGGGGGAATTCAGCAAGCTCCGAAGTGAGGTGCGTAGTGTTCGCCTCATTTCGGAACAACTGAAATGCGCATGCTGATGTCCTGCACGTTTTTCGAATAGTTAATGCCACAGAAAAATCTTTTTTAAAAAAATGTCATCACCCAAAAGTGCCTCAGCCTGACATAAAATATTATTCTCTATGGGTTTGGTCCTGTCATTTAACCACAATCAAAAATGGCTTCCCGTCCAAAAAAAAAAAAAATATCGATCTAAAATGGAAGGTGAACCTCCCAGAAAAACACTGTAAAGTCTGCTGCTTTCAGCTGATCGATATAACCGACAGGACAGGACAGGTTGCAGGTGAGAATCTGAGTAACAGGGGGTTATTCACTAAGTGCGAATTGGACTGTCGAATTCGCAAATAGCGTACTTCCATAGAAAATCCGTGACAATTTTCCAAGTCACAACAATTTTTAATGTTGAGATTGCGATAATTTTCCCATAATAAAGTCGCAACTTCGACAATATTCTCATTATAAAGACGTGACTGCGACAGTAGCGGCCTATTGTGACTTTCTTTATCTGGTGAATTCGCACCTATACGCAACAATTTGAACATTAGTGAATAACCCCCACTCTGAACATTAATGGTGGATTTCACCGCTCCTTTCACTAAAGAGACCAGAAATGATTTCAGAGAGAAAAGGTTTAGAAAATATCACTGAATCAGACCAAACAAAACCATTGAACCTTTAAGGCATGTTCATCACAAAACACAAAATAATCCACTTTTTATAATAGTGTCTTAATCTATATTAGGAGATAATGATATGATAGTGATTGTTTATATTTAAATTCCATTCACTGAATTGTTTCTAATAATAAGTTGTTATATAAGATTCAGAAATATACCCCCGCTTGATGGCTGAAACTAAGAAAGCCACTGCGAACTGACACTGGGAGAATTATTCTGCCCTACTGGGCCACAAAACAGTGTGTGTGTGGGGGGGGGGGGTTACTGCTGCAGACAGCCAGTTCTATGTGAACTTCTATGTACAGACCATTACAATGTTGACTTCCTAGTCATTGGATATTATAACTGGAAAGTTTGCAATGTAACTGGAACTTGTAAAAAAAAATGGACCGTAAAGTTGAGGGGCCCCATTTTTTTTAATGCGGTGGGGCCCAGTTATTTCTGATAGCAGACCAGTAACCCTATCGTTATTGAGAGATATTGTGCGTTCACCTGATTAACTGTTAGATATTGTGTAATTTTACATGTATTCTACAGCATCAGAATATTCCAGCTTGATTCGAACAAGCGTAAGTCTGGGTCAAAGAGAACATTGACTGTAGCGTTCTATGGACGAGAAGCAGCAGCAGCAGCAGCAGCAGGGGATTCTGGATGCTGATACAATCTCTGTCAGTTCCAGGGAATCTAATTCCGAAAGGTTTCCAAGAAAGATGCTGAATCAGCACATTCACCGCTCCACTTACAGTAACAGTAATGAATAGAAAACCACCACTTTCATTTTTTTTTTTTTTTTTTAGGAATTTATTTTTTTCATTTTTTTATTTATTTTTTTTTTTTTTAGGATTTTGATTTCTTCATTTCAGGTAACGAAATGGATAATTTCCAAATTGTGGCAACAAATTATTTACAGAAACGATGTACGTACGCATTTATCTTGTTTCCTTTTAATAAAGGGACCCACTGATTTAAAAAATTAAAATAATATTTTTACAGCGTTAGAGCTCGGCACAAGACGTTTTTACAAGTAGTATTTGCGGAATTAATCATTCACCCCACAGTAAATTGTATCTAGACTGTTCCAGACGACCTTAAATAGATCACCTACAATACCAAAGGAAAAGCATTTTCAAACAATGAGGCTTTACTGCCATCTAGTGGTTCATTTACATTTACATTTTTTTATTTTGGTTTTATAGGACGTTGTTTTTATCATTCACAGACATTTAAAAATTAAGCGCATATTTTTCTTCATATACGCTTTCATGAAAAATTCATTTTTCGCAATAAAACCGCATGATAAAGTTTTATTCTTTTATTTATTTTATTATTTTCCTACGTTTGATTCGCTAGCATAAGTTTGTGGGTTTTTTTTTTCCAGTTGTGAATTCAACACTAGATGGTGATGAAGAACAATATAAGAATTTCTATGCTCTGTTAAAATATTCAAGTTCTTTTTTTGGAATTACCTGAGGAAATTCTAAGACGCCAACACAGAACTCTGTAGCTGTTTAGATTCCAGCAGATCGAGCTGCGCTTAATGCCCCACTGAAGGGTTTGTTCATCAAAGTGCGACTTTGCCTTCTACAGATGTAAATTTCCTACTCCTTATTCACTAAACAGAGGATTTTCTTGGTGAAAAATGCAAATGGTTGTGAACAGTAAAAGGTCTGTAGTGTGAATCGGCCCCAGCAAATTTAAATGACAGAATTTCCCCATCATCCCCATGGATCCATTTGAAGAAGAAAATGATCATTTAATTGTATCTTTCTTAAATTAATGTCAATATGCTATGAATAGGCAGGACCAGTTCATCCCATTTTGGTTCCCACTATTGTCACCGTACAGAAAGTCGCCCACATTATAACGAGTGTTATTTCCATCTCTTTCTATGCGGCACTATTCCTAGTACATCACTACATTCTCTTTGTACAGCGTACAGTCGTCTTAAGGCAAAGAGGAAACTCTGTTACTACTTAAGTGCTTGAGAAATTGCTGAATTTCATGCGAATGCACATGCAAAGTGCAAAGAGGTTCATAAGTGTTCAACTGTTCTAAGCTGAATTTAGTGGAGAATTTGCCACATCACAGAGAATAACAGTTTGACGAATACGAGAAGTTGGAGAATTTGCGCCTCTACAAACTGTTCAGACTCCCCCCGCACCACCCCCTCAGAATGTTAGCTTATTTTAAAGAACTGTTTGCAACAGTGATTAGACCTGAAGGGAGCATGGAAAAGCCTAACCATAATAATTATAATAAAAACAAATAAAATGCTTGTTTTAGTATAAATATAGAATTAATAAAAAAACAGGTTTGCCTTAAGTAGTTTGTAAAGTTTTTATAAAGATATCTTCACCATTTGCAGTGCTGCAGTGCTGCAGTGCTGCATGCAGTATCTCATTCCAACCCAGTTCTGTTTAAAACACAGAATTGTACTTTTTATTTTAACACGCGGAGCATAAAAGAGCCTATGTTTCCATAATCATAAATGTCGTTTCTGCCAAATTGTCTATTCGCAATTTAATTATTGGAGAAGTTCTTTCTTTTTTTCTTTTTGCATTTTAATATTGGAAAGAATGGACTTAGGGGCCCAAAATCTTGCGATACTTACCGGAGAAACTTCAAAGCGTTCTTCCGAGTTATTAAATTTGGAAAAGCGCAAACGGCTTTTCCGAACGTAATAAATTTTATCCTCATGTTGAATGAGCCGTGTTCAATAAAGACCCAAAAGAAAATTTACATTTTTTTGTGTTATTATTTTGGGCACATTATACTTGTCGATACGCTTGACTTGGATGAGGATCAGCTCACATTTTATGACAAGTTAATGCAGAAAACCATAAAATTTCAAGAGGTTCACATACTTTTTCTTGCCACTGTATGTTGTGCAGTGAGGATAGTGCTTAACTGACTGGTAATTATTGGGTTAGATACAGCCTTTCCTGCAATCCCTACCTACTTAAATTATGTGATCTGAAAGAAAATAAGAATATACTGTATACATATATAATATTTTTCACTATAGTACAAGTAGTACAAGACCTGCTTAACTAACTGTGGAATATACAAAATTGGATCTTTCCTGTGATGCACAGGATTAAATTCACTGGCAAGGATTATCCTGGCTGTACCTCCCCCTGAGTAGACATCCATAGAAACAGTTGTATTATGTATGTATGTAGACATACAACACATGCAGGAATAAATGGATTTATTGGGAATTTTTTATTAGAGTAAAAAGTACAGGTAAATTAAAACTGACAGCACAACAGGATGAAACTGATCGAAATGGTCTTAGTAAATATCCCTACTTACTGTAAGTCAAATTTCATTCTTAAATCTAGGTTACCCATATTCTCTAAATCTTCCTCAGAATGCCCATCCTCTATATCAAGTTATTATAATTTAATATTTCCTACCGGCTTCTGGTTCTGATTTTTGTCCGTTAAAGCTGAAAAGAACAAAGTCTGGGCTCCTATTCAAACTATTCAATTTGATTATACTGCTCATCTCTAAAAATAATGAATGATAACTATAAATAGTCATGCAGCCCCTAATGATGGATGTCCGCTAGATAGGTGGATCGAGACTGACTAAAACTTATGTAGCCTTTCTGCAGTGTTGGGCGCATTTTCATTTCTCCGCCTAGGGCGCCCAAAAAACCTTGGCCCGGCCCTGATTTGGAGGTAGGGGATATTCATCAATGGATAACACAAAAATACTTCTAGTTCAATTTGTTTTTCAGTTACTCAATTTTGTTTTATAATTTATGTTTTATTTGCATTTTCACTCAACTCAGTTTAACTAAAACAGGCACAGACATAAATGCTATAGGAAATGTAATAGTCCAGGAATTCTGAAAACTGATGAGTAATGTAATAACATTATTTTACCTTCAATGCACTTTTTTTTTTTTCTGAATCTTTGTCTTGTTATAATGGAAAGAAAACTGCTTACATGATGTATTTTTACTGACTGTAAATCAACGTAACTACTGCAATGTGTGTCAGTTTCCTAAAACAGTTGTACAAAATTATGGCACTAAAAAAAACGTGTTTTACTGTTGTTCGATTGCTCGTATTTCCTTTCATGGATATCATGTAATGACTACAAAGAAACATGATTTTAAATTATGATCCGTCATTATCAAATAAACTAAAAACAGAACTTGGACAACAAAATCAAAGGGCTAATACTCGTCCAGCGCGGACCACATCATCGGCCTGTAATAAAATCAGATCAACCAGCAATTAAGTGAAAATACACCACGCTACAATAATACACAGAGACAAAAAGTATATTCTACTTTAAAACTATCAAATTCAACTCGAAACTTGAATTAATTCTATGCATATTACGACCGGCATGAAAGGATTATTTGAAAAGCAGTATGCGTTTGGCTGGGAATTGGTGTCCAAATTTGTAAATCTTTTGGATTTAGGAGGTCATGTTTGAGCTGTTGATAAATACAACATTGTACTAAACCACAAATATTCAGACCTTAAAATATTTCTGGCTTTATATTTAAGGTTACAATTATGTTTGAACACTGATCAAAGGTTGCTCCATACATAAAATGAAAAATTTCTACAGTAGAACATAACTATCAAGCCCCCACAAACAATGATTTACTGCTTCCTTAAGAAAGCATTATGGTGGACAGAAATTGCTGAAATCTACAATAACCATTCTTTTCTTTTTTTAATATCCTTGCTTTTATACCCAATATTGCTTCCATGAACCTATTTTGTAATATAAATGATAACTGGAAGAGCGCCTGTTTCTTTTAAAATCTGGTAGCACATGATTTTGTCCCTACCTTTAATTTAAATTGAATTCATTCTTCTTCCATGTTGTTCTGTAAGCTCTGAGCTATTTCTCCTTTCATAAATATTTTACAATTGATTTAGGATTCTTCTTCTCAACCAGGAAGTTCTTTTTATCAGGTTAAGTGAACAGGTTGACATGAAAGTCGGTGTAGGAGAATCTTTTTTTTTATTATTATTATGTTTGATAACCTTCTCACTTGTTGGAGATTTCTTTATTTTCTCTCTACCTCGAGGCGGCTTTCATACAAATTCTTCAGTGAATTCAAGTTCTGGAAAAAGATGAAAGAGCTTATGTATCTGCAAAGGTCTTGGAACATTACAAAGTTGACAGAGATATTATAAAAGAGGCCTTATGCTGTGGGAATGATATAAACAAAAAGAGATTAAGTGTTTACGATACGTCTTTCAGGCAAAGACATAATCCCCCAGCTGGCACTGCATGAAAATGATTTTAATCAGTCTAAGAAGGAGATAGATTTTTTTTTTCTGAAAGGAATGTTCATAATGGTGGTTTAAGAAGGTAAAGCGTTCATAATATTTAATAGGCAATGAATTTAAAAATTAAAAAAAAAAGTTATTGCAAGCCTTTTTTTAATATTTCCTTAGAAAGGCAATTACGAGTACATAAAAATGTCAAGTATTTTAATGTCTCCCTGGTGAGAAAATAAAAGGATGTTTTATATATCAGAGATCCACAATCCCTTTTCCTCATTAAGCGATTTTAGTTTAAATGACCCATGGAGTTTAAGGATTAAGTTGAACATTTTATATAGATTCATGGGACTGTTAATGCAATAAACTATTGAAACCAGTCCGCAATTAGCTTAGATTGCTTGAGGTCAAAATGGATTGATGAAAGTAAATTGATGATTGGCTGACTTGGGTTATTTGGTTTGTTGACTTTGGAGCATTGGTACATTTTTGTATCTACAGATAGACCAGATGCAAATGCTGTTCTTGTACTCGGGGGTTATTAATAAAATTAATAATAAAAGGTAAAAAAAATTCAAATAACCAAACCTGACTTCCTGTGCAAATCGACCTCCTCCCGTACATTTGCACAAGAGCGCAGGAAGTTATTTGGTTAAGTCAGAAGGAATGTAAACAAAACAGAAGAAGTGCTTTATTTTGCTACCAAAGGTTATTTATAGACAAAGGAAAAATGTCCGCGCATACCCCAAATAGGTTTAAAGGAAATGTTCTTTAAGTTGACTATTCTTCATCCATTCATTAACAATAATGTTTGCTGCTTCATAACTGTTATACCAACAGAACAACAATGAATGTACTCATAAAATGATAGGTTCTATAAAGTTATTGACCAAAGTGAGCCATAAACTCTAATCCATGTCAGCCATCTTTGCTAGAGAAATATTTGTAGCTGTAACACAACTTTTCCCCTAAGATGTTTGCAATTCTAGATATTCCAGAACTAAATCAATACAATAAATAAATGCATCTCAGTCTACATCCAACTCATGCACCACAAGCCACATGTTACTTTATGCACATGCCAAACCAAAATATGAAATATGTAATAATGCTGTGGTCTGACTACTCACAGAGCAACACTCTGCCATTTTCTATGAAAAATGCCTGTTTGAGCATGTAGTGGCCAAGCTATCAAGTGATGTGGTTGTTTATGGACATTGGAGATTAGTAGGCCAAGGCAGTCTATCCAACCACGTTCCTGGCAAATGCTAGTGACTCCAAGGTCAACCTTTGTTTCATCGCTTCCCACTTTGTAGATCTCGTCAATTCTTATAATAATGAAATTAAATAATTCCACTTTTTGGCCTGTTACAAATTGAAGAAAAAAAAAAAGAATTTGATGAATGCATTTATTATTGCTCAGAATTGATTTTAACCGACTTGTGTTTTTCAGAACTATTTATTTCAGTCGCAAAGTTCTGTAACCTATATTAGTTTAAAGAATTTAAAACATAAGATTAATTCAGTCTGTAGTATTTTGTGAGGAAAATTAGAGAGTTCCAGTATTTCCTTAAAAACCATGTACATGCAGTAACTATTTATAATTTCGTTTCCACAGACCAGGAAAGAAAACCCAAGACCAGCCAAATAAATCTAATGGGGGGGTACTCCTTATTTTGTTTGAGGGATTAAAGGCAACAGAATATTTATGAAGTACCATCACCCCCTTTATCCTCTTAAATGTTACGATGCCTAAGATCCTGCAAATAAATGCAGATGAGCAGTCATGGAATTTCTTTTTATGTTTTGTGCATATATGGGTCTTTTCTGGGACATAATGTCACTAAATAGTACAAACCGGATTCCAAAAAAGTTGGGACACTACACAAATTGTGAATAAAAACTGAATGC
>WMED01014228.1:0-14101 GCA_019650415.1 Pipa parva | reverse complement strand
TTTTTATTTACGATTTACACAACGTGCCAACTTTTCTGATTTTGGGGTTTGTAATAGAAAAAAACAAACCTGTGTTTAATTGAGTCAGGATTAAATTAACCGAATATGTTTTTGGATTGTGGGAAGAAACTGGAGAACACAGAGGAAAATCTATGCAAGTACAGGGGGAACAAACTCCATGTAGATGATGTCCAACAAGAAATTGAACCCAAGGTAAAGTAGATTAAATAAAGAAAAAAAAAATGAATTTCTGAGATTACTGAATTGAATTACTGAATTAAATCAGTCTTTTTTTTTACCACCAGTGTTCTTTACTGAACATATGAATATTTTCATTTACAAAACACCAGGAGGTTATGTGGCACTGAACAATTAAATAAGACAATTATAATACAGATATGGGGGAAGCGCTCAATATAGTATTAGTGACGTGACCTCCAGGCATTCAATCATGAAGACATATCACTTTAAGCAGTGACTGGAATGAAAGATGGAGGTCTATGTCTCACGGAACTAAAAATCTAAATTATATAAAAATGGTGGGCAATATAGACACAAAACTCTTTTTCATGGTCATAATATTCCTTTAAAATACACAACAGGTTGCGAGTGTGAAGAGGGTGGAGAAGTTAGGGAAAAGTTGTCATTGTGGTTAACTCAATGGATGTGTTTGTGGAGTCTCAACGAAAGCTCTAAGTTTGTCTGGGAGATATCTTGATTTTTCTATCTTTAAAGTGCACCTGTCACCTCAAAACTGTAATACTAATTTAGGTGCTACTAATGAAATAAATGTTTTTGTAAATATATATGTATTTAAAAAAATGAACCTTTATACAACGTTTCTCTCTGTCATCTTCCCTCTCAGCTTATCTTTAATTTCCTGAGTCGGTTGGGCAGGGCCAAATGATGACTGACATTATAGCTCCTCCAATCAGAATCCTGCTAAAAGTTCACCTAAAAATTACCATTTCAAAGTATTAATTGAAGCACTTTTCCAACTGGCTCACCGGCCTGTTCCATGGGACAATATCTTTCTATTATAAAGCCAGCCTGTAATAGTCATAAACAGAGACAAGGCTGCCCACTTTACTATAAATACATGATTTTTTTTTTTTATTTTGACATAACCAAAATCTTTTTTCTTGAATGCTTGTCTGTTGTCTTTTTATATGAATGCTCCCTGTAATGACGGTATCATTTTCACTTTTAGGAACTGTTGATGCTAAAGTCCACAGGAGAGACATCCCCGACCATCCACAATTATACGGCTTCTCGGGAGACCCCACATATTATTTTTAACCCCTCCATTTCAATAGAGAGGCATTTCAAGCTACCCTACATAAGAAGATTGGTTATGGATTCCTTAAATATGTTTGTCTGGCATCTTTAACTGAAATGCGGGAAGCAAATTACACTAATTGCCTTTTAATTTCTCAAGTAATAAATACCAGGACCAACATACAAAATTTTTATGGAAAATAATGATGATGGAATTCTGGTGGACATTCACTTTGAAAATATGAATCCAGACTTTCCACATCACACTGGGCTCTCAAAAACACTGGTCCCCCTGGTTCAACCAACCAAGTTGCTTGCTAACCATGTTCAATTTATTATATATTAGGGAAACAAAAAAAACCTTTTAGCACAGGCGATTGCTTGGGAAAATGCCACCAAAGCGCATTAAACAGATATCCTAAGCAAACTAAAAATATCCTTTGCCATTTACCCCCACGCACAATGGCGAGTCCTGCAACCCGTATCCCTCTGTGCTTTGGATCAAAACTCAATTAAAGGCTTGCAAAAAATAAAATAGTCCGTTAAGGAGTGAAAGGGGGGTGGGGGGACGGTGGGGGGAATCTGCAGTAAGCCCGCATTTAATTCATTCAGCGCTTCACCATTTTCTCTATCAATAACGTGAGCTGAAATAAAGAAAAGGACAGAGGGCTGAAAGCACAAGGTTAGCAGAAAGGCTTCTCCGTAAAGCGTGCTTAACATCAGAGGAAGAAGCCAGGCAGCTGTGTGCTGTTATTGTGTACACGGTAAATCAAGCACAAAAAGGCAAAGCCCAGCAGGGCAGCGGCAGGGTACAATGCACGCTTCACCCTCTCTAAACATTGTTGCTTCATTTCTTTCCGCGTCCTTCCCTATCTTTTTGCGTCCGATACTATACCTGTCATGGGCGTAAGAGGCCATTTTCAATCTAAATCTTGTTATGGATTAATAAGCAAACACTTTCTCGCTTATTATGCAATATATCATGATGAAAATTGCCTGGGGCTTCTGCAGCCGACATGCTGATACATTCATTTATTCAGGAATAGAGAGCCATACTAATCTTTATGACAGCTAAGGATGTAACGGGCAGATTAAAATTACTTATGGAAAAATATCAAGCTTTACCCCCTCCTTACAATGCTAGGGCTGTAGACTGATCGCCACTGCTAATTTAATTTCCTATGTACTGCTCTCTCACACAATACAGCAGACTGCTGTACCTTAATGTAGAAATAGAAATACAGATTTACGTTGCTACATGTGTCATTTTAAAGTCTCTGTTATATTATAGGACCAGTAACAACCAAAAAAATAAATACAAATTCTCATTTAGATTAGCAGGGCAGTTATTCATGGAACACTTGTCAAAATGTTATCTGTAGAATTTATGAATTTTATCGCAGCCAGCTAAATATCTTACTTTGTGGACACAATTTAGAATTGTTGAATGCACAGGCTGAATACATAGTAACTATAAATATACTTTGAATTTTTTTGTTTTACTGCTCATTTAAAGGGCAAGTAACAGCAGGAAGTGAAACATCTCTCATATGAATTGACATGTCTGGTATTCCTATCCAGTACAATTAAATATGCTTTATTTGAAATCAAAACTGCATTGCACTGTATACATTTTATTCTGTTTCTTGTAACAATGCATATTCACTCAAAGTGAAAGTAAGTGTATTTTTGGAATACAAACATAATTTTTTTTTTGGTTTTACAGATTGTACTTTTAACAATTGCTATTACTTACATCATTATTTTTTATCCTACTATCCCTGCATAGACGCCTTCACCCAGACATCGCAGAGACCTTTTATTATAACTGTTTATTCATTAATTTTGGGGGCTAATATAAAGTAAAGGATGCAAGCTGTGTGTCTGCTAAGTGTGTTATTATGTGTTGCCAATGTACAATGTGTGCAACCAAAGTTGTGAAGTGTCCGATAGACGAGATCTAAGAGTTGACAAACAGAGGCCCATGTTTGTGCACCACTGGAACCACTGGCCTAGCACAGTTTTAACAATATTTCAGGTTTGTTACATTGTTATGCTGTGGATTAGAAGCGACGTGTTTAATCTTTAAACAGATGCTGTGATTATAAGCCTATAAGAAGATACAGTCATGAACATGGATACACTTTCCACAGGACTATTAACTTGTTGCAACTAGTCAGAATTCACTAGTATAGGGGAACCAGAAATATGAAAACAAACAGTTGATTGGTTGCTATGAGTTACTAGACCTCTGGGAAGTTTGCCCCTGTTGATGAATATTTTCTGTGCTTTGTACACTGGAGGTGGGAGGAGCACAAGCTAGTGTTACAGTAGCTTCTAGTTAAAGGAAAGTGAGGCACTTAGCACTGCATAACTTAAGATCTATATTACACAGGGGTGCAATGTTAGGTTCATTTAAATGTACACAACAAGCCCTAAAAAGACACAAAAGATATGTTGTCCAGTGTCCCTTTAACGGATACACAAAAAACATGACAAGATTGTGGGGGAGAGGCGGCAGATTTATTTCACCCCAATATCACAACTTTGGTTCCATTATTAATGGAATGTGCACTATATAATAAGCAAAGAGAACAAGTTACACTGAAATAAAAACTCATCTAAAATAACTTACAATAATTGTTACTAGTTACATGTTGAAAACCTTATTAGTGCTGATTGTATTTCCTTTGTGTTTGTTTATTTATGACTGCTGCATATAAATACACCCACTTATAAAAGTAATGTATAGAACTTAGAGATTATCCTTGCATACAAATATGTTTCTTCTCTATTCGATTTCCAGGGAAGGGGCCAAACATTTTAATAACAAGGTTTAGCTATTTCAGTACCATGGACAGGTCAATTAGTTCACACTAATATGAACACACACATATTCTGTATTACACACAAAAGCACTTACATCCAACATATGTATATCTCTAAACTTAGCACCCACAAATAAATTAAAGTACCTGTAAGTTCTTGGGTTCAGTAAAAGATCTCCCAGTAACTGGCAGATCCCATTTTACTCTCTGGGTTCCCCTGGTTTATTTCATACACAGAAGTTAGTGGTGCCAAATAAAACCTCTTTAATTGTAGCTACGGTTCACTTTTAGGTGCTTTCAGTCTTGGCAATTTCATGATCAGTATTAAAGAAGATACTGTTCTCCTGTACAGGGCTGGGAAAGTCAGAGTTCTGTAAATTTATTGTTGAGATCAGAGTATATAAGTTCTATAAGAGAGCCTTAATGTAACTGCAGCTAGGAAACTGCTTGCATCAGCAATGGTATATAGTACAATATACTGTAACATCATCATCATCTAGTGGTCACAAACAGACTGTGCTATTCTACTATCTTATATCTAGGATATCTCAGGTCAATCGGCTAACATAATCTTTTAGCCTTACACAAATCTGCGCAGAAAACCCTCATAAAGTACATTTCTGTATAGGGAAAAACAAATGCAAGGATACAAAATGGAATCCTGACAAAATGTTAGCATTTACAGACAAGTAAAGAGTGATACACTCACATATCTGATCAGATGGCCCAGAAAACCAGCTCCTAGCACAGTGGTTTTACTCTGGATGAACCACTTGCTGTAAATATAAGCAGAGGTGGAAGCTGTGGCCAAATGAATTTATACATAATAAACATCTATTATGCAAACATGTAATTCTAAGGGAAAGATTACGGGGGTTAATGGCAAAAGTCCAAATTCTCACTTTAGCCAATAACCCCCTGTTTCAAATACAATACTTCTTTATACCAACAAATTTAGAGGGTTATTCACTAAGGTGCGAATTGGACTGTCAAATTCACAAACAGCGGGTTCCCATAGCAAATCCGCTACAATTTCCCCATTGTAAAGTCGTGACAATTTTTTAATGTTAAGATTGCAACGATTTTCTCATAATAAAGTCGCGACTGCAACAATATTTTCATTATAAAGACGCGACTGCGACAGTAGCAGCCTATTGTGACTGTCTTTATCAGGCGAATTCGCACCTATACGCAACAATTCGGACTTTAGTGAATAACTCCTTTAATATTATTTTGCAGTGGTGAAAGGCCCAAATAATGGATATTTCTTATTATCTGAAGTCTAACGATAAAGAATTACACTGGGTGGGCATTTGTTTGAGTAACAGATTTAAAGGGGGTTATTCACTATTGTGTGAATTGGACTGTCAAATTCGCAAACAGCGGATTGCCATAGCAAATCGGCTACAATTTCCCCATTGTAAAGTTGCGACAATTTTCCCATAAACCAAATAAATAAATGGCAATGAGCACAAAGTGAAATATAAAATAAAATTGATGGTGCAAACCGTGAGTAAAAACGACTGTAATATAAACAAGAAAGAGAAAAGTACTCACTTATACGGTGCACTCAAAAAAATATAATTTTTATTATTTAAACAAAATGGGAATCAACACTGAAACTACTGGGTCCAGAATACAAAAGCAGTTAAAAACAATTAAAACATACGAGTCCTCAAAACTTGTCTTAGACTGCCATCATTGTAGATATTAAAGTAATAAAACCAATGTTGGAAAAATGCAAAAAAATACATGGAGAAAATATAAAACCAGCTACATTACCGTCACAGTCAAAAGTCAGGTCATCATGAGATGCGCAAAAATAGTGCCAATCTGTGCGATTGCTAACGATGAAAAACAGATGGTAATTAACCCAAAAGTTAGCGGTGGCAGAAATGTATACTGGTTGTCAGTGCAGATGCAAGTGATGGGGAACGGACGCGTTTCGTCCTTACAGCAGGACTTCTTCCAGCGATACAATTTTCCCATAGTAAAGTCGCGACAATATTCTCATTATAAAGATGCGACTGCGACAGTAGCAGCCTATTGCGACTGTCTTTATCTGGCGAATTCGCACCTATACGCAACAATTCGGACTTTAGTGAATAACCCCCTCAATATGTCTTCAAAGATGATGCTAAGAAAAAAAAACCCCAAGGCAATATAAATAGACACATTTTAAAGTACTAGATAGAAATTACAGATATGTCAATTCATTTTTTTGGTTACTGGTCCTAAAGTAACATCTGAATCAGATTTAATTTACTATCACAGCATGCAGATAGAATTGTAACATGGAGGAATCAGGGTATTCTCTTCTGGAAATAAAACAACAATATAAAAGGATATTAAGAAGATACAAAAATACTTTTGCCTTCTGCCTATTCCAGATGCATGTTACTGACCTCTGGAGAAATAGCTGGATAAGTCCACTCACTACATTTTTCAGATAGCGGTATAGATTTTTCCTTGGCTTGCTTTGTTCACAGCATAACATTTATCATACTCCCTACATCACCTTTAAGTGGAAAAACAACAAACATTCCTTTTGCTAAAATATAAAATAGTATCATTTCATTTCCCAAGCACTAACATTTACGTGAGTCCTTTGATACTGGAAAATAACAACATTCCTATCTTAAAGTATTTTTGGGCTTAGACTGTAACACTGCAATGGACTCTATAAGATATTAGATGCTTTACAGCTATGTAATAATTCCAGGGATAGTTATTATAGGGCAGACATGCCTAGGACACAAAATGACGAGGACATTTTATAAAGCAAATCAGAACTAACTGTTTTGTCAGGGTAAAAATAATGAACCGAGTTATAAATAAACACTCTAATGACTGAGGGATATGTAAGCGAAGGACTGTACATCTCATTATGGTTTTAAACCAGCAGCCACGAACAATTTCACTGGTTTGATTACATTAAGAAAAGGTTAACTTAAATAAATTGGATTTTAACATTAGACTTAACGTTTTAAAATCTTGAAAAATTTAAAGGAAAATGGATTAAATAGGATTATTTTCTACATTTTGAAAATATACATTTTCAAAACTTATTTATCCCAAGAAAGCGCTATGGCACTTGATAATACTGAAATTTTTGTATACATCTAACAAATATAAGCGGTGGGGTCCTGTGTTATGGTATGTGATATAACTTTGTCGCTTATGTCCCTATATAAATGTAGCGCAGGAACAGAGGATTGTACAGATGGAAGCAGACAAAGGACTTACCATTTGGGGCCTACCCCTTTATATTTTATAAGATTGGAGATGGTCAAACAGATGGATAGTTTGAGAAATACTGTATGCTCAAGAAGAAGCAAGAAATTAAGCAAAGTTGTTAAACCTACCCAGCATTCCAGCAGGAACCTCCACAAATTGCAATAAGCATGTAAAGGGTGCCTTATAAGGCAACATGACAGCTACCATGGCTAGGTAGGCACATTGGGTTTTATTATACACAGGATAACGTACCCCTTTCTCTAACACATTACACACCGAAAGTGTATGCAACTTCCTGTAAATCATAACCTTATAAATGGCTATTTACGAAATCAGAAATATTAAATTATAACTTAAAGTGTAAGTAAAGTTATTAACCAAATGATACATATATATTATATTTATAATGTATAAAGATAAACTTAAACATTTAAAAGTAAAAACAATTTTGTTTTTTTGAGTTCTCACCTCTTAATCAAGCTGCATTAATTCTAGAGCCTCTCTCTGTAACTTTCCCTTCCTGGTTAGTGCCCAGAAGCCCCCCTCCCCCTAATGAGGTCACACAATGGCTCATTCTGCTAGTGCATGCTTAGTAATCGGATACTTTCCTTTCACTACTAAGCCCTGCAGCACTGAATTCTGACACTATCTGTGTTATTTTTAAGACCAGAATGTGAGGGGTGGGGGACATGGCCTCATACTCTACAGGAAGGAGGAATATTTTACAGAGGGATAACAAGTGCTACAGAGTGAAAAGGTGAGTGAGGATTTCATTAATTATTTTTCCACTGTACAATACTGTAACGGGGCAATCTTTATAAATAGGGTTTACGTACACTTTAAAGCTACCATTACACCCCTTTCCTGTTTAAAAACATGTCTATGCTTTATCTTCTCCAAGGTACTTCTCATACCTGCCTTCTCATCACTCGAACTGCCACTGTACCCTTCCAGTGAGTAAATTTGTCACAGGGGATAGTGGGATATGTAATCATGCATGCTTTGAAACATAAATTACAGAGCTGCAAACATTTTCCTGTGATATCATGACAAAAGGAGATAACTAAGGCTTCTGTCCACATTTGATTCTATCTTGTGAATGAATACCATACAGTGCATCACGGGCAATGTAGGAGATAACCTACACAACTTCTGAAATATAGTATTGTAAGCTAAAGTGAAACAAAAGAACACTAACTGGTTCTTCTGCATAAATACCCTCTTGTGTGTAACATGACATCATTGGAATTTCATTCAAGTCTTTTTGAACAAGCTACAATATAACACTACAAGCTTAAAATTGTCTCCTTGGTGATACAAAAGCACAAAACATGAGCTGAAATAAGAATAAGAAAGAAGAAAAGCTGTTTTAGCATCAATGCTCATCAAGTGCCAAAAAATGTTTTCAAGTGCAAATGTATTTTATTTTGATTTCCAAAACTGTCATGTGTATTATAAGAGATAATGTTCTGTAATTTATAAGGATATTAAGTCACCTCGGAGTTCCATACCCTGTATAACCCAGCCCATGTGTATTATAAAGGATAATGTAATCTGTTCTGTAATTTATAAGTATATTAAGTTGCCTCAGAGTTCCATACCCTGTGTAACTCAGTCCATGCGTATTATAAAGGATAATGTACCCCCTTCTGTAATATCTAAGGATATTAAGTTGACTCGGAGTTCCATACCCTGTATAACTCAGTCCATGCGTATTATAAAGGATAATGTACCCCATTCTGTACTTTGTAAGGATATTAAGTCACCTCGGAGTTCCATACCCTGTATAACTCAGTCCATGTGTATTATAAAAGATAATGTACTCTGTTCTGTAATTTTATAAGGATATTAAGTTGACTTGAAGTTCCATACCCTGTATAACTCGGCCCATGTGTATTATAAAAGATAATGTACTTGTCTTTGTAATTTAGAAGGATATTAAAGTCACTTCAGAGTTCCATGCCCTGTATAACTTGGCCTGTGGCTTTGTGCTTTCATTTGGTCATGGAACTCCTTGATGTCTATTAATATCCTTATAAATTACAGAAAAGGAACCTTATCCACTATATTAGAAGTCACCAAGGAATTTCATAGCTGTTATAAAAACACATGGCCACAGGCCGAATTATACAGGGACATTATCCTTTTACAATAAACAAGGTTATTTTGGGAAACGAAATAAAAATACATTTACATATTAAAACCTACCAATCCGTTTGATAATTATTGTTTCTTAACCAACCTTTCTCATTTCTTCTCTACTTTCAGCTCTTGCTTAAGCCAATGCATCATCCATGCTTTAGTTTTGGTTGTTTGTGTTATATTATAGCTTGTTCAGAAAGACTATGGGGGGAATTCACCATAGTGCGAAGTGAGGTCCGGATCCTTCGCCTCACTTCGCACAGACTGTTATGTGCTGGCTGATGTCCTGCATGCGGACATCAGCGAACGCTTTAAAGGGATTGAGAATGGAATCCCTTTAAAATGTTCGCTGATGTCCACATGCAGGACATCAGTGAGTGCATAACAGTCTGTGCGAAGTGAGGCGAAGGATCCGGATCTCACTTCGCACTATGGTGAATTCCCACCTATGATGCTATGTCGCTCACAAAATGGTGTAAGTGGCAGACAGAAGAACCAGTTGGTGCTCATCTGCCCTTGTATTTTACTTAAAAGTCTGCGCTGCAGTGTTACCAGGTTTCATAAATTGCATGTGGTTAATGCTTATATTCCCTGTTTCACCAACAGCCTCTGCTCCAAGTGCTTGCTTTTTCCTCTATTGCTATAACTATTCTGCAAAATCGGTAAACCTAAACCTGTCATTTTAACACTTTTTGTTCTTAATACTAGGTGGCCATTAAATAGAAAGCTCTTTATTTACTGGCTTTAATGTCCCTTTAATGGAAAGGATCAGGGATACACAAGAAGATATAAAAAGAAACTTCATTTTTGCATCCCCAATAGCAAATTTGAAATCAGCAGCTGGTGATAATATGGGTGGTAATATTCATGATGCCATTATACTGGCATTAACACATTGGCTTGAAAGATACATTCTTTAAATTGCAGGCATTAATTGAGTATGAGTAATCGTGTTGCCCAGTGCATTGTGGGGACCGCAGAATGTATATCAGGGAGGATGAATGGTCCTGTGCTTACCATTAACTTCATATGATGCTTCCTCCAATAATCAATAAACATAAAGAATAAGAAACAATATAGCAAATTCTCTAGATTTTTTCTATAAGGGGGTGACCACTAATAAATATATATATGTTATAAAACATCTATATTGTTAGTTTCCCTGTTCCTTGTTCCATAAGAACAAGGCTTAGTGGTTAGCACTGTTGCCTTGCAGCACTGAGTTCTGGGTTCAATTCCACCGTGGACTTCATCTGCATGTTAGCATGTTCTCCCCGGACTTGCGCGGGTTTCCTCCACAATCCATAAACATACATCTGTGTGTTTGCCTGAATAGGGAAACTAAATTGTAAGCTTCAGGGTGCAGGAACTGAAGTGAATAATGAATCTCTCTGTAAAGCACTGCCTAATATATCAGCGCTATATAAATACAATACAAAAATATCTTTCAGAGTTTTACTGCATGTGGATAAAGTATGACAAAATAGCGACTAAATGCTTTGGGGGTTATTGACTAAAGTCCGAATTGTTTTGAAAAGGTGTGAACTCGCCAGCTAAAGACAATCGCAATACACTGTCATGTCTTTATAATGGGAATATTTTCATAGTTGCAACTTTACTTTAAAAAATTGTAGCGGTCGCAACTTTACGATGGGAAATGTCGCAGCCGCGGATCTTCTATGGGTGTACGTTGAGAATTCGACAGTTGAATTATCACTTTAGTTAATAACCCCCTTTATATTGACAGCCTGTGATTTTGTTCATAGAGAGTTTACTATGACAAGCTATGTACAGTTTAATTCTGCAATTTAATTGTGCAAACCGCCTACAGATGATATGGCAGTCATTTGGATGGTATTTTGTTGCAGTTTTAAGTGTGCGTGGGGTAAAACCACATCAAAACACATAGCATAGCATCAGCAATATGTTGTTCACACTAAACTTAGGGGTGTCAGGCATGTATAAAATCAACATGATGCATGGATAATTAGTGCATATGCTCTTTACTGACGACCAATCTGCCATTCAGTAAATGTATTAAATATGTATATATTGTTAACACTAGGTACAACACACCTGAAGGTGGCTGGAAATATCAGGGTATTGTCTGGATAATGATGATAGTTAGTATTGTTGATAAAAGAAAAAGGTGTATGGTTTAGCGAGGCTTCTACTGTTTGTTTAATCTTCACCAGTTGGAGCTATTTAGCTGACCCAGGGTAATAATACTGCCACTAGAGTAAACAGAGCTAAAAGCATTGGTGGCTGTTCACAAGCGGGTTCACTGCTCCAGATTAGACATTGTGGAGAAATCTTACAAAGAGCCTAACAGCTGTTAGTATACAGTTTCTATCAACAATGTTTTGTAAAGAAGTCCAACATCCATCCTCAAGACTCACAGAATGACTCCTGGCTAACTGATTGAAGGGTTACATTCTTTGTGTATAGTGGATATTGATCTAGACCAAACCTATCAATGATGTATCTAAAGTGTGTTCAGGTCCAGCGTGATCTAACAATCTTTCGCTCTCTATGTTGCAATCAGGTATGTAACAGTAAATGACATTTTGAAATAAGAAACTGTGCACATAAATACGCTGGAATATTGCCACTAATTTGTAACAGTGTAATCTTAACCAACATACAGATCAAACTATCACATATCAAGTCTAGAAAACCTGCTACGAACTTCTTCCATCCAGTCTATTTCAACTTTGCCAGTGCCGTGCCCCATTCACCACTAGTATTCCCCTTTTAGCCATAGTAACCCATAGCTGAACAGTGTAGAATTATAGCAGAACCAATCAATATCTCATGTTTTATCTGAATCGCTAATATGCCTAGAGATCCCGCAAGCAGCACTCACAAGACTGTTACCGTCAGTGACACGGTTACCCATCCTCCTCTAGTATGCCCCAATTAGCAGTAGCAATCACAATTCCAAAATTAAAGTTCTAAAAGCAACCAACAAAAATGTCATGGTTTATCTGATTCTTTAATATCTCTAGACTCCCACTAGCAGGACCCACTGATTATTCATTCATGAGTGTTACTGTCACCCTCAATTTTATGTAGTTATGATCTACAACTAATTATGACCTGCAGTGATAACCTCCATTGACAACAAAGTGTAATACAACATATCATTTATACAGACATGATTCTATCCTAGAAGCGTTTAAGGTTTCCAGTGCCAACCAGAAAAAGACCCAAGGAATTCCAACAAGGCTCATCAGTATTACACACTGTCTTTCTGCACAACACTGACTACAGGGAATCCCATAATCCTTACTTGGGGACATAAGTATTAGAAATTCCAATCAGTCAGTTTCTGTCAAACCCTTTTATTCCTGTGCATTATTCCTGTTGCTGTAAAGAATGAGTGGAAACAAGAGATAAAATGCCTGCTGAAAGTAGGAGATAAGATGAAAAGTAGCAGAGTTCACATAATCATTAGATTCATGCTGGGCCAACCACCATCCGCTGTGGATGAGGCAAGGGTTCACTGCAGAAGAGGTTAAAGAACAGGTCACTTCTCTGATGCTTTCAAACATGGCTTTGTATGCTATAATAAAAAGGTACATGTTCTTTTTGCCCAGTGTAAGGTCAGATTTAAATCTAGCTTCATAAACACTCACTCAATAGTGAGTCTTGTCAAAATCAGCACTCTTTATTTTCTGCTTCTATAGATTATGATACGCCTCGGAGTAGACTTGTTCAGACATATGGTTGTGTGGAGGATCACCTGGGCAATTGTAAAAATATATATATATATATATTATGAAAATGAACCTCTCAGACGGAAATTTTACCATATAAAACATGGTGAGTTCTGTGGCAAACTATTCCGATGTGTAAATAAACGGTAACACCAAATGGACCAACAAGAGGGACACCCCGCCCTACAAATACAGAAACAAAATATAGGTAGCTGCATCCGTGGAAAATATTTAATATGGAGTCTTCAAAAACAAATCAGTGTGATACAATGTTTCGGGAAAGGCAAACCTCCCTTCATCAGGTGAGTACAGAAACTATTCCGATGCCATGGGTAAATGTACAAAGTGCTATACATGGAAACCTATACATATATTTAAAAATAACAGTAATATCAATAGATAAAAATGCCTCAAATGCATTACTAGTTACTATATATTCAATCCATGCTTCCAGAAAATCTAAATTGTGTCTATAAAGTATGATATTTAGCTTTAAAAAGTGGGCTTTCCGGCTAACTTCCTGTATATGTATATCCAAAGCACCATAGAATACAATGGAACTGGACGGGGTCTGTTTAACAACATGGCTGCTATCAGTAAAGATAAAAAACAGACAGAAAGCAATAAAATTTGTCAATTTACTTTTAAAGATAACATTATTACAAGTGCTGTATTTGAATAACTTCCATACCAATCAAAATGGGAATTTTTTTTTTTTTTTATAGGATTACTATTACTAGTCCCTTGTCATAATCAAGAACTGGTAGAATATACCTTTAAAAGAACGGTCCAGTCCGATTAATAAAAAGTAATATGTGTTGTAAATGCATAATACAATTTTTTTCTAATATACTTAGTCAGCCTTTTATGTGAGGAAAGGTATTAATTGTTCCATCT
>WMED01014227.1:0-10853 GCA_019650415.1 Pipa parva | reverse complement strand
ATTGAACTGCTCATCCTCATTTAAACCAGTGCTAGTTGTTTTTTTTGTTTTTTTTTGCTCGTTGGGTTGCAGCTGGTCAGTTTTGAGCGTATCTCATGCTAACAAAACCTCCAAGTTTTACTCTCGACTTATCTATGGGTCATAGACTTATACACTAGTATTTACGGTAATGTAAAGTAGGACTACCTTTCCATCGAAAAACTCAAAGGAAAAGTTTCTTTCGATAAATATCAATTGAAAAAATGTTGATATATTTACCGTGAGAAACTTCTGAGATCTCGCGGGAATAAACTCAGAAAAGCGAAATCGGGATTTTCCAAGTTTATTCAATAAAACTTTGCCTTTAGACACAGATGTGTCTTGGACTTCTTGATCCTCAACAGTAAAGGGCAGGTAGTTTTAGCTAGTGTATTACATGCTACTAGAGTAGCTTTCACAACAATTCTTATTTAAAGTGGACCTGTTAGCTTGTAATTGTGCATCCAAAGTAAATTAAATTAAATTAATCGATTAGCTTAAATATTAAAGGGGAACTATAGTCAGATTACATCTTTACATATGCAGTACTATACCTTAGTGAGGAGTGTTTCTCCCCAGTAGTTGTTTCATGTGAAGCAGAATGATTGAGTAGGCAGCAATGATAAACTCCTGCACCAGGAAATGTGTGTGTGACGTGTACTGGCCAGTTTTCCATGAAAAGGTACCCTCCCCCGGACATTTTTGTCCTACTTACTACTTAGCACATGTGCACAAGTCAGCTTTCTCTCTGTAATCTCCTGCATTCCAACTTAATTTATGCAGCCAAAAGGTCAGCACACTGCTTAAACAATAGCAGTTAGGCAGCTTTTTCTTCTCATATTGCCTGACTTGCAGAACAAAAGAGGAGGGGGGAGCGGGGGTAGGAAAATGTCAGCTCTCAGGAAAACTAATTAAGGGAAGCAAAAGGCAAGTATTATTTCTTCCCTAAAGGCCTTTTAACTATTTGTGTCAGCAATTGGCTTAGTATAAAGGAGTTTTATATGTATGTGTGCAGTTATATCAGTACTATAGAGCCCCTTTAATTTGCTAAAAAATGTAATAATATAAAGTAGGTCTTACAGTGAAGTACTCCCTATTTTGAGATCTGGAAGCTGCCATTTTTGTTAGGATCTGACACTCAAAATCTATTTCCACACCCTCAAATACTCATGGCTCCTCTCTTCCTCTGCCAATTCTCACACATGCACATTTTTATAATGAGAATATTGTTGCAATTGCAACTTTATTATGTGAATATTGTAGTAGTCATGATGACTTTAAAAATTGTCACAATTTTACAATGGGAAATTTGTTGCGGTCGCACATTTAGTATGGCTAACTGCTGTTGGAGAATTCGCTTATATGAATGCATTTGAGAATATCGTGGGAGGAAGTTATGTAAATGTCAATCAAATATATGATGCTTCCTCTTAGCCCCGCCCAACCCAACTCGAGAAAGAAAAAAGTCAGGCTGACAGGGAAGATGACAGAGAGAAACGCTCTATAAAGGTACAATTTTTAAATGCATATACTGTATATTTACAATAACATTTTTTGTTTTTGGTGGTGCGGGAGTTTATCAGTGCTGTCTACTCAATCATTCTGCGTCACATGAAACAACTACTGGGGAGAAACACTTCCTCACTAAGGTATAGTACTGCATATGTAAAGATGTGACCTGACTATAGTTCCCCTTTAAATCACCAATTGTTGAATATCTGCACTATCCTCCTTGAGAATTATGCTTTCAGACAATGAGCCTATAGTTCCCCTTTAACATTTACAACTTTCTTCATGTAAAACTGAACAAAACCTACTTAATTAGATTGCTGAAAGCAATAGTTTGTCACACAATATGAAAGAAACAAACCTTTCTGATATAATCCATGTACTGCTTCATCTGCCCTATGGCAGAGGTTAAATCTTTCCGATCTGGATGGTCTGGGGGTGTGTGTAGACGCAAAGCATACAAAAGGCTCACATATTCTTCAAAGCGAGTGGAAGGAGAGAGCATCATCTCTTGCAGACTAGAAAAGCAGTGAAATAATATTAGTAATTTATTGTACCATTATAACTAGGAAATCCATATATCAAAGCAGAAAACAAATTCCTTCAATTCTTCTTTTCTTTGGTTTTATTCGTTATTTTATTTGTTCTGTAAGTAATAATGGGTGTAATAAATCATTATTTTATTACATCACATAGAAAAGAACCTCATTGAGTGAACTTTATGAAAGTTTTCTCATTGGTAAATAGAACTATTGTATTTCGCTAATTGTAACACATACATAATGCTTGTCTATATATATTTTATTCCTGTTTATCGCTTTAGTTCTCCTATAACCAATAAAAGATGGCGACAAAGAAACAACATAAAAATCAATACACACAAGGAATTCAAACTGAAAGATAACATTACTGCTAAGTGGGAATAACTTGCAGATACATTTTCCGGCACTCCAAAACTAGGTTTCTTTATTTCACCACATACAGTAGGTAGTTAAAAACATAATTAAAAACAAACAAAATGACATGTGCCTACGCGTTTCACGCTAGCTTGCGCTTATTCATGCCATGCCATGAATAAGCGCAAGCCAGCGCGAAATGCGTAGGCACGTCGTTTTGTTTTTAATTATAAACAAAAATTGGTTCGTAAAAGAAAAACTATATACAATATATATATATACACACAGTATATAAATATAGTAAAAAGCAAAATCATTGCTGCCTCTAATGCACATATTTCCTCATCACTGTAAGTCCCTTTGCCCTTCTACCATATTTCTCCTGATCATGGGTAATGGTAGTACAATACAGTACAATGACATGCTAAAACTTTGGACTTTACATTAAGTTCAGCTTCATAGCTACAAGTTTTTATTAAAGGGGCACTACAGTGCTGGTATAACTGCACACATACATATAAAACTCCTTTATACTAAGCCAATTGCTGACACTAATAAAAAAAAGTTTAATTAAAATAATACTTGCCTTTTGCTTTCCTAATTAGTTTTCCTGAGAGCTGACATTTTCCTCCCTCTCCTCTTTCTGTTCTGCAAGTCAGGCAACATGAGAAGAAAAAGCTCCCTGACTGCTATTGGTTAAGCAGTGTGCTGACCTTTTGGCCGCATAAATTAAGTTGGAATGCAGGAGATTACAGAGGGAAAGCTGACTTGTGCACATGTGCTAAGTAGTAAGTAGGGCAAAAATGTCCGGGGGAAGGTACCTTTTCATGGAAAACTGGCCAGTACATATCACACACACATTTCCTGGTGCAGGAGTTTATCAGTGCTGCCTACTCAATCATCCTGTGTTACATGAAACAACTACTGGGGAGAAACACTTCTCACTAAGGTATAGTACTGCATATGTAAGATGTATTCTGACTATAGTTCCCCTTTAAAGGATCTCACCATAAATAATTTTATTGAAAAAATTCCTTTTGTTTACCCACCTCATCATTTTAGTTACAACCGTCTGATCATGCCTTTTTAGGAATGCTCGGAACACTGGAATTGTTTCTCTGCACTACAATGAGAATAAAAATGACCTTCTGTTGTCCTCTAAATGCATAGAAGGATATAGATAGCAAAACCCCAGTGAAGTCTGGTAGAATGTAATGTGTGCTTAAGAATCTCAATGTCTGGCTTTTAAACAGTGATAGCTCTGCATGCCTCTATGCTTGTCATTTACCTTACTTAGAATGGTTAAGTGTATACACACACACATACTGTATACATGCAAACAGTATTGCATTTGTTTTTCTTGCTCAAGTGAATCAATCAGTAGCAAATGCTTTATTATACATAATAAAATATTGCTTTGAGAGCACATAAAAACAGTCATCTGCAAGTGCAAGCCAAGGAAGTGACATATAAACTAATGTTGCCTGGCGAGTTAGTTTTATCCACAATTTCAAAATGAAATATCTGGACAAAAGCTGGCCACAAAATGCTAATATAATTCACTGAATCATTCCAGGCCACAGAAAGCATTCAAGCAGAGGGGCACTCCCTAGCACAGTAATGGCCAACCTTTTCAGCTCATTGTGTCAAAATTTGTCAAAATACCAAGCATAACTTGGGTGTGTGTGTGTCACTTTGAGAAAAATCCAGAGGCAGGGCAACTCTCCTACTGACAGCACTGCATGAAGGGTACCATGATGTGTGTCAGCCAAATCGTATAGGTGTGTTACCTCTGACATGTGTCATAGGTTAGCCATCACTGCCCTAGCAGGACGTAACAGACAAGCAGGACGTAACAGACAAGCAGGACGTAACAGACAGGCAGGACTCTACAGTCCAAAACAAACAAATTGCTGCCGGTGTTAGTTCTGTTGTGGAAAGCATCAAACCCCATAAAGTATGGCTGGATACTGCTAATGTATTTCCAGGAACAGAGTACAATACCTTGTCAATGGTTTTCAAAATCACTGCGTAATTGTTGAAGAAATTGGTATATGTGTATATCTGTAATCCAAAATTAATAAAAACGTCCCCCAAGCACTGGGCCGGACCCCATTCCTGAAGTCTGTCAGTCAGCTCACCCAAAAGATGCCTGCATTTAAATACAAACAGCTGTAAAATATCTTATACCCAGATTTTCAGAGCTCTATAGGAAATAAAGCTGGCACTCACCTTTTTTTGCATTCTCGTCAAACAAAATTCTAAAACAGTCTCAACCTGTATTTATAATATTCTATTTTCCTCAGTCCCAAAGAAGTGCTCAGTGAGCGTGTGTTGTGCCAGTGGCTAAGGGCGAAGCCAGGGCTAAGATTATAAAGATGTCAGCCTCCAGTTACAACTCTGATCGTTAGTGCCATAGGGCTGGATCATCCTAAACTGGCACAGTAAGTTCTATACATAAGGCACATTATTACAAGATTACATTTATTTCAGACTATAGTTCTGCTTTAAACTCTAAACACAATTTAAGAGATTTCACACATTTCAACAGCCATTTCATTTTGTTCAGAAAACTGTAAAAAAAAAAAAAAAAATGTAAAGGCAATTTAAAGGGATCCTATAATGAGATGTAATGCATTCTATTTGTACTATAAATATCTCAACAGTTCTATGTCACTTTATAAGCCACTCTTTTGTCATTGTATACTGGTAAGCTTACTGCCTGCTACTTGCGATAGGAGAAATGTGTCAAAATTTGGCCATAGTAAGAAAGAAAAAAAAGCAGGTTTGTGTAGCTTGTCCCATAGGAAACAATGGATTCTATTTTCTCCAGCTTAGCTACAACACATTGAGCCTGACAAGGAAATTTAGATTGTGGATAATTTCCTGCATGCTGTAGGTAACATTATCCAAAATTTGTTTAACACTGAAAGGGACAATGCTCTACTTCTGGACAAGTTTATAAGAAACTCGCACTGACACCAAGTTCAGTATTGAAACTCCTCTGGCTTTTATCTCTTTGTAATTCTGCCGAGGATAAAACTAAATAAAAAAAGTGTTTAAACTTCAATTTTATATTCCTTAAACTCCACATTTTATCTGTATTAACCTCCCCATCAACCCCCTATTGATATGCCGCTGCAGTTTTTCACGTTTACCCATTTTTATTTTCAGTGATGTGCAAAAGTAGAAGGCTTGAATTCATTTTGCAATGTACTGCAACATACCTATTTATTTTCAAAATATTCAGGATATCGGAGAAGATGATCTGAACATTAGCGTTACTTAGGATTGCACGGTTTGATGACAGAGCAGCTTTTAATGGGACAACATATACATCTTTGATGACCTCGAGAATCTGCACATATTGTCTTTCACTTCTTAGAATCTCCTGGGCAAACCTTGTGCGTTTATCTCCTAAGTCTTCAATTAATTTATTTTCCTGTTTACAGCAAAGGAGACAACAGTAGAAATGCATAAAGATCTATATATAATATTGTAATTACCAATGTTTTAGGTTGCATTGAGCAGAGGCAATCTTGGATCAAGGCAGACAATCCTCATGTAAAATGATAACTAGTGTGATCCAGTACCTTTTGTAGAACCATGCTGCATACTTACATCTTCACCCAGGCTGACTCTCTTTTTAAGAGTCAAACGGTGAGGAGCATGCACAATACCACGGGAATCAGGAACTCTGTTACAACACTGTATATGTAACTCTTACTATAGACATTACTTAACATATTTTTATTACTAGAAGATGCACAGCGGTACAGGGCAGGGCCAAGGTTTTTTGCACCCTAGGCAGAGTAATGAAATCACACTCCTTCCCACACTGTGCTTCCCCCACAACCCCCCTCCTGCATTGTGCTTCCCCCACAAACTCCCTTTTGCACTGTGTTTCTCCAACAACCCCCCTCCTGCACTATGCTGCCCCCTCCTTCCTAATCCCTACCCTTTGAAGGAGGCGAGTGCTATCTTAGTGCTCACGCCCTACTTTTCCCTGTCCCTACCTCCTCGGTGGTGCGGCTCTGTCTGCTGTAGAGCTAAGCGCTACAGTGCTCCTCCCCCAGCACTGCTTCAACTTCCTGCTGATCACAGGAAGTTACATCATTGCTCGGGGGAGGAAAGCTGTAGCGCTTAGTAGTGCCAGATTGCAACCCTTCCTGCAGCTCCCTACTATACATACAAACATACAGTATGTATGTAGGGTATAGCAAGGGTAATGCAATAATATTGCCATTTTTACAAGTACTTTGTAATAGAAACACAGTTAAAAATGTATTAATAATATTCATTCTGGTGCTACTGCCAATTTAAACCCTTGTGTCTGTCTCCAAGCAATAACAGAAACATGAAAGTTTATCACATTATTTGTGAAAAAAAGACACGACATTGATATACACACGTTTCCTTCTTACCAGTTTTCTAAGCTTTTGAAACCCCTGCTCGTTTTCATTTAGTGTAGCTATGTCCTTCTCATATGAAGTCCCCTCTTCATTAACATCTTCACTCTGGCCAACAGATTGTGAAATATTATTCAGTTTGTTTATTTACAACTAGTGTTTTAGCAAGTTGGGTTGAATGCCCCTGCAAAATTAATGCCCATGGGCTCCCCCCAGGAATGGAAATATTTTTAAAGTTTTTTGGGTCCACATTCTGAAAAGTCCAAATAGTTTCGTAGGGCTGTGAATTTGTGTCTATTCTCCATTTTCCCCATGTTCACTTATTGAGCAAACTAATGTGAAGCGGCGAATACACCACCAATTCAGGTGTCTACTATAGTTGTGAACTAACAGATCCTCACGTCATTTTGCATGCACGTTCACAGTTACTTCTACTATTGTAGTAGTGAAGGAATGTGCAGAAGGTGAGAATGTGACTAGGTGTACTGCTCTAAAGTAACCTGATTCGCTTTGTCATTTCAAAGTAGTGAATTGGGGGGTTGACTTCAGGGCTCCAGTGTAGCGTAAGGCAACTATTCTTTCAAAAGTGAAAATGGCGACTGCGACTAAGTGACAACATGACCTGGGGACAAGGCAACATAGAAATAGAATATAGTTAGTGGGACATGATGCGAATGATGTCACTGCCCTTCATTGGTTGGATTCTCCTCACTGCACATGACTTCTCAACTTCTATCCGCCTGACTACACCACAGTATACATGCAACAGCAATCTCAGCTGTCTGCCTCTTCAACAAATGCATTCGCCGCTTAATCATTCCTGAGAAGTGAATTGTGCGGCTATTTTAGTGATGCGGCTCAAATTGCAGCGAGGCGAATTCAGCAGGTAAATTCATCCTTTTAAAGGTGCGTCCCTAAAACTGAATAACAAACTATATTCAACTTGTTTTTTTTAGATACACATAATAAATAAAACAATAATAAATAGCCAAAAAATTCAATATTTTTTCACTTTTTTTTTTATAAGTGATTTTTTCGCTATACAACTTATTTACGTATTTTCATTCGTTTTTTAATCTACAGCCTCTTTCTTAAAGTTCCAAAAAAAGATATGTTTTTTTAGTTTACAGAATGTAAACTATCCCACCTCTCTTCATTGTCTTCTATCGAACTTTAGATAAAAATAAATTCAACACAAAACAATTAAAAAAAAAAAGAGAATTAATTTTCCAAGATGACATTTAACTACAACAGAACAAACTGCCCATGCCAATCTAAATAGCATTTTTTTCTGGTGATACTAACCCTTTAAGTAAATTTCTAGGATATATATGGATACATAAAACAAGGACTAACAAGGACATTTCCACCTGCGAAGTGAATATTATTCATAACATGTGGTTATGGGCAGTGCAGTTTCTCGGTGGTTAGTACTTCTGACTTGCAGTGCTGGGTTCTGGGTTCAATTCTAACCTGGACTTATCTGCATAGAGTTTGTATGTTCTCCCTGCACAATCCAAACACATACACCTGAATAGGGAAAATAGATTGTAAGCTCCATGGGGCAGGAACTGAAGTGAACGATGAATCTCTTTAAAGCGCAGTGTAATATAGTAGCGCTATATAAATGAATCAATACATACAACATATCTCAGTGATTGTCTACTGTATGTCAACTCACCTTCAAAAATGATGTTAATGTACCAATAGTTTTCACTTCAGAATGTGAATTTGTGTTTCTGTATTCTGTATTCTTACATTTTTTCATAAGAAAGGTTGAAAGGAACTCAAGAGGATTGTCCTGAACAAATGACAGTGAAATTATATACTTATTAATTATTATTATTTCATGTAAATGAAACAGAAAATAACTGCTTTCATGATGTATTATAAAAGGTTATTAGAAATGCTACAATATCAGCTGCATATAGATTAGCTTATCAAATGCAAATTTCTAAAAATTTGTATGAAAGGTATTATGAGCTTATTAATAAATATAGGAGGTAATGTATCAATGGGGGGACAGAGATTGAGGGGGTTATTCACTAAAGTCTGAATTGTTGCGTATAGGTGCGAATTCGCCAGATAAAGACAGTCGCAGTAGGCTGCTACTGTCGCAGTCGCATTTACATAATGAGAATATTGTCGCAGTTGCGACTTTACAATGGGGAAATTGTAGCGGATTTGCTATAGGAATCCACTGTTTGCAAATTTGACAGTCGAATTCGCACATTAGTGAATAACCCACCAAGTCTACAAACTAATAACTAGAAATTAGCAAATAGCATTCACATAATGTAAGCCAAAATCTCACCTTAGGTGATATAAGTGATTATTACACAAATAAATTAATCAGAACATACGTTAACATAAAGACCATGTTAAACAATTTTCAGAAAATGTATCTTATAGTGCACGTGTCAAACTCAAGGCCCAATGGCTGGGACTACTCCCTATGCATCACATCACGGTGAAATCATGACATCCCGGCACCACAAACATCTAAATTTTTCTTCAGTGGCTGCCCATGGCTAGAGGTTTTGGGTTTGTTTTTATTTTAAGAAAATGATCAGTGGATGAGGATTGTGTGCGATATGGTGACTAATTTAACAACATGTCCAGCTTTTTGCTTGCCTTAAAAGGGCTGATTGTGATTATAAGACTGTATAAATGTAACAATATCTTAACAGTTAAACTTTTAGTGCCCAACAGCTCCCCTAAAGGAGAACTATAGTCAGTCAGATTACATCTTTACATATGCAGTACTATAGCTTAGTGAGTAGTGTTTCTCCCCAGTAGTTGTTTCATGTGATGCAGAATGATTGAGTAGGCAGCACTGATAAATTCCTGCACAAGGAATTTATTGTAACTTTTCCATTGATTTTATGTAGATCATTATGATGAAGTCCTAGGTGACTGCCCTGGCATTTGAAATAAAATAAGCCAAAGGCCATGCATTAAAACACAACATTCATTTTTTTCCCAGTGGTCAAAAAAGTCAAAAGAATATGCAGAGGTAACATATACAATAGTAACATATACTGACATATTTGCCTATGGATACCTCCACCAGTCCATCAGCGAGAGCCTCAGCAACTTGTTGATTAGATAGAATCTTTGCCGTTGGCATGCAGTCAAACATCAATTGCCCTGTAAATATTAATTCATATAAAAATATATAAAAACAAACATGAAAACATTCTCACTATTAGAAAACACACTTTTTTATTTTCTATTATGTTCTTTAATAATAGGGAAACTGTATATTTGTTGAATTTGCTACATTTTTTTAACATTGTAATTCACCAAATACATGCATGAATGTATTCATTTATATAGCGCTAATATATAACGCAGCTCTTTACAGCGATTTGTCATTCAAATCAGTCCCTGCCCCGTGGAGCTTACAATCTAGTTTCCCTATTCAGTTACATACACATAGACACACACACAGAAGTATGTTTTTGGATTGTGCGAGGAAACCCACACAGGTGCATGAAAAACATACAGGGGGTTAGTGACTAAAGTTCAAATTGTTGCATAAAGATGTGAATGCGCCAGCTAAAGACTAAAAAATTTGTCGCAGTCGCATTTTATGAGAATATTGTTGTGGTTGTGACTTTACTGTGGAAATATTGTCGCTGTCGCAACTTAAATATTCTCACAGTTTTTCAACGGGAAATTTGTCACAGTTGCGGATTTACTATGGGAATCTGCTGTTTGAGAATTTGACAGTCGAATTCTCGCTTTAGTCAATAACACCCACAAACTCCATGCAGATGATGTCCAGGGTGGAAATGAACCTAGAACCAAGCCCTGCAAGGCAGCAGTGCTAACCAACGAGCCATCACACTGCACTACATCTTTTACAAACGTCGCAATCTAATATTTATTTACAATTGTGCTTGAGTTCACCAGCCAGTATACAGCAATCTTCAATCACTGTGATCATTGTATTAGCTTACCAATAAGTCTACCTGAGACATTCCTTTTCAAGAAACCTAGGTATCGTTTCATCTGC